>VWYP01018624.1:33745-49335 GCA_013400435.1 Pycnonotus jocosus | reverse complement strand
TTAAGCTAATTCTATTTTAAAACCAGCAGTCCTACCTGGAACAAACTCAGAGCTTTCTGGTTCATAAAAGTACTTTGCAGTCAAAGGATGACCTTGTAACTGAATACAGCTGCTCCAAAGACCCGATCAGTTCAAATGTTCCCACAATGGTGAGCTAATGTACTAGAGATGTCATTTCCAACCTTTTCTACTTTTGGAAGCTCAGCCATCTTCCAGTAGCATACAGAACAATGTAAGCCCACTGGGAAATAATCATCTGGTATTTCTTAATTACCTTGGGATTTTTTTATTTAGAAGGAATTTACAGTCCCTAGAAGTCTGTGTGTCATGAGTTAAAACCATGCTGGCCAAACATCTCTACATCTCATTCTGCAGTCCTCTCATATGCAAAATTTTCACTTGCCTTTCTTTTCTATTTAAGTGAGAGTTCTTGATGTGGTTTTTGGGATCAGTTGACCTCCTGTTTCCTAATTTTTTTTTTTTTTTGGTGGAGAAGGTGCTTTCTCACAGCTTGTTTCCAGCTGTAGCTGAATATCTCTTCTTTCCAAGGCAAATACTTCCCTAAACTCTGTAACAGGAAAGGCAGCTGGCAGATGGATGCACAAACACAGCAAATCAAAATGACACTGAAACCTATATTCGCCTAGGCTCATTTCACCTTGAAAACATTCTGGTTTTCATTTGATTTATTCTCAAGGCAACATAAAAATTTAATTACATATATTCTGAAAAGCAATTGAATAATGAGCCAGAATAAACTACATTGAACTACTCCATGAAATTTATAACATCGTATTCACTAGGTTTAAATCTAATGCAATTTTTAGCATAATAATCTCTTCCCAATCATCTTTTAAGAGCAAAAGCTGAGATTTTTCTATGGCCAAAGGATGTCACTTTTGCAAGACAAAAATGTAGTAGGCATAATAGAACATGAAATCTTCCTGATAGCTCTCTGAGGAAACAAAGATGTAGAGAAATGTAAAAATTATGACCTGTTCTAAAAAAAAAAAAAAAAAAAAAAAAAAAAAAAAAAAAAAAAAAGAAAAAAAATTTTNAAAAAAAAAAAAAAAAGTGACAACAGTTGTTTATTTGTCTTTCTTGGAGGTACTACCCAGGAATCCAGTCATGACGAAGATAAACTCAGTAGCAGTGAATTAATGAATCCCAAAGGGAAATGGGAAAAGGACTAACTCCAGAGAAACTACCACCCAGAAAAATTGTCCTAAAAAAGTTTATCTTCTAATGAAAAAAGGAAACTTGTAGGACATTTCTAATGTCCTTTTCATTATAGGACAGACTTCTAAAAAAATTTATTACAACCTATTAACTTGTAAAGATATTGAAATATTATTTGATTTCTGGAGCTTAGACCAAATCAGAAGTACAGAGTCACCATCTGACTCCTCACTACAGAAAGAAAAACTACTACCATGCTTCAATCAATAATCTTCACATACCCTCTAAATTAAATACCTACGTTTAGGTTCAGGTTCTGAACAAAGTTAAGGCTGAACTAAACCACAGTGACTGGATTTGAAAGGTGTTACTTTCACAGACATTGACATCAGCCTCCCTGTTGTTTCCCATTTAGGTTCTTATGAAGAAATAGCTCTTTGCTCCCAGCTGGCTTCCAGATATCTGGTGTTACTCCTGCCTTCCAAGTGGGGCACACAGAATAAACACATTGCAAAACAACACTATTTTTAGTAGTTTTCTGTAGTCTCTGTTCTTAACATTACATGTAGAGCCCAAAGCACTCCTTGCCCTCCTATTTGAAATCTCATATAGTCTGACAGCTCTCTCTAACTGAATGTGCAGTTGTACACCCAATACTTGATATGCTTCCAGGAGGCTTCCTAATAATGCCTGTTAATCTGGTTGTTAATGACCTAATTGCACTTGGTAATTTCAGGAAAAGGAGAGGTTATTTTGGACAAGCGTTTACATCTTCAGTAAAATATTTTACCAATTTTCTTCACACTTAGTATCTAAACACTCCTTCAGCAGTATTCTCCCATGGGAACAGCCTCTGATTCACAAATAGATCAGGTGCCCTTCTCCATTAACCTTTTGGGATAACGTGCTGCTCCTATCTCTGCAGCAACTGCCTGTAAGAAAAACACCTTTGGAAATCTCTATGTAGCTGTGGACAGAACAGCTTTTCAAAGGTGTCTAAAGCTCAAATGCAGTCTTCCTTCTTTATTACTTTCCTGAAACCATCAAGGTCAGTCAAAGAAGCAACAAGTGTGTAGGTAATATTAATTCTTTTACTAAGAGGCCAGTAGTGTACTTTTCAAGTCTCTCAGCAGGATGTCCCTTAAGATGTGGATAGATTTAGCAAGTCCAGAGAGGTAGTTTGAACTTTATCCCTGAGCTGAGCTCCACACTGTTTGTCTGGGTTAAAGAGCAATGCAGATAATTGCCAAGCCAGAAGGAGTTGACTCGCAGCAGTTGCAAGATGCATGGTTTGCACTGAGCTTCCTGACTCAGCAGGCAATGTAGACATAGCACATGCATCCACATGACCAAATTCAACCTTAGGTTCTGTGGGTATGTGGAGTGAGAAGTGAATGGTTCCCTCTTCTTTGCATTCTTGGACAACTGTTGCAAAATTTGGGTTATGGTAAAATTATCAGATTGACATTTTCAGCCCACTAAATGGAAAAAGGGTCTGGAGTACTTTTGGACTACTAAACCCCATCATGAGCAGTGCTGAGGTGACTAGCTCCACACAGACCCAGCAGTCTCAAAAATTCTATGTTACACTTGCCTGGGACTAAACAAAGGGATTCCCCACAAAGGACTATCATGAGATCACTACTACATAATTAGTCTAACTTTTCAGTTTTTAACTGACCCAAATCCATTAAAGCAGTCTGTTCTGTATCTTCATTGGCAAATTGCAGTTTTCTCTCAACTATGGAGCAACCTGCATAGAATAAGGTTCATGGATCCAGTCACAAAATTAAGTCTTCTTATCTCACAGTCTACTATCACCTTTCAGAAAAGAGTTGCAGCAAGAATCACCTGAAGTGTAGTTATCTCAATGCCAGCCACTCAGCCATACTTCAGCTTCCCTATCTCTGATCTATGCTGAGTGATTTGTTGGCTCCAGAAAGGGTTTCCAGATATTGCTTATGACAGAATTCTGCCATGTCATGTCCACTGGCTTGAGATTCATCTGGAACATGTTCATTTCAGTGGTCAACAAGGGTCTGATACAGTGGTCTCTACAAAGGCACCAAGGGTGCAGGTCTCTCATAGGACTTGTGTCATACATGCAGGTCCTCTGGATATCAAAGATATCCTAAATCCTGTATTGGATATCAAAGACATCCTGAATTCTCTAGGACATCTCAAGTGATGCTCATCAGTTATGTTTGGGCAAAAACTCTGCCCTTCTGCCATGAGACCATTCACTCCTAGCAAAGGCTGTCAGTTCTTTCAGTACTTTTGCAACAGAAGGAATTGTCTCCAGTTAGGGTTAGCCAGTAGCACCTCAGGTTTTCACTTAAAACATTTAAATTAATATTAAAGCTGAAAACAACAAAATCCTGGAGAATATGTTATGAACAGAACACAGGAGAATATGTAAAGCCAAAAACATTCATGGTTTTATGATTTTGCTCTTTCCTCTCACACATCTTATGAGGAGACATGGTTAGACAAACTTATCCTCTCCCCTCCAAATGGAACAACAGTCACAAAAAAATGGTGCTGAGGAGAATCTACTCCTTACATCTCTATATGGTACTACAGAATCCAGACCACAAGACTTTTTAGTGACATAGACGAATAATTTTATATTAAGTGATATATACAAAAGTATATAGATAGATATAGATATATAGATATGGATAGAGATAGAGATGATAGAGATAGATAGATAGATAAGGTATGAGAAGCTGGTTACAGTTGCAAGAAGTGCAATTTCTTGCATGTTTAAGCTGGAATTCCCCATGTGTTTCACTGGTTTTGAAGAACAGATTCATCATGCAGATTTCCTCATCAACTCAAACTCTGATTGGAAAGAGAAGTCTTCTTTCATGGGAAATATGCCAACAAGACTTTTGTTGTGATACTAATTGAAAGGCCTCTCTTATCAGACAAAGATTTTATCTCTCTAGTATTGAAACCAAGCTAAGGGCCTGTAGCTTGAATGACACCATAAAGGGCTATGAATTTTTTGTATCTATTACCAGGCTTGCAATTAATGCCATCACAGCTTCTGTTTAAAATCATGGAAGAAGAGAGAAGACTCAAGTACTCTTCATAGCACCTCCAGATGGCAAAGGCTAGCCCACCTTGCAGCTGAGTCACCCAGTGAAAACTAAGAGTCAAGGCAATTACATTTTTAATACTGGATCTCTGGTCATTTGCCTAAAATTAGTTTGGAAAAATTTGGACTCCAAAATATTTCAACACACTGGCTGGTTAAACTACTGTTGACTGTCACAGAATGAACTGTAATCTGCAGACCAGAAAGCAGAGTTGGGAAAAGCAGAAATACCTCTATTTCTTCCACATAAGTAAACCAAACAATCAGATGAAGAACAGTTTCAAGTTTGGCAGTCCTAAGACCTTTCCATTCTTGTTATCACCATCAACCTTAAAAGGAGTACCTTAATTAGGATGTCAACTTTTTAAAAAAAAACATAATTGCTTTCAGTTTTGCCCAAGGAAAATGAGTTAATCACATTTGCAACTATATTTCTTTGGTTAATTTTATGAGACTGACTGGCTGCTTTCTCTTTAATTTGCTACTATTCTTAACGTTTTACTGATACATTTCTCTGTCCTTAACCATTATTTCTTGGTGTGCCCTTGGTTCTTGTTATTGCCTGATAAATTGCAAGGCATGTTTTCATAGTTTCTAAAAAAATTCCTGCATGTCAGAATTCATGAGCACTGTCTGTGCAGTTGATATGCAGATAAGTCACCTCCTGTTCTCTATGCTTTTGTAAATAAGAAGGAGAAAGGGATGAAAGTTTGCTCTCTATCTCATATGAAGCTGGAATAAAGCCAGAGTTTGTAGCTGGACCCAGACATTGGGACACACCCCCATGTTCCACAGTTTAGATTACCCTATGTGCTATTAATACAGCAGAAAGGAAGTCAAATAAGAACATAAAGAGTAAAGATTTGTTTTTCTGATGAGCCATCAGAGTGTAGTGATGGCTACACTTCCCAGAGTGTAGTGATAGCTGATCACTTCTTCCCAGGACCAAGGTTTAAAGCTCTAAAATTTTGGCTGTCAGTTCAGACATTGATCAGCTACAACTCAGTCAATGCTTGTTTCTTTGCTGCATTCATTCTGGACTATTCACTTCAGGATTCTTACAGGATGTTATAGGTTTCATTCAGTAGAAATCAAAAAGCAACCTAAAATTTATTTAGGTACTAGAATCAAAGTTCCAGCCTGATTGCTTGTTTACCTCTAAAATGCCCTAGCAGAAAGCACAGCTTCACGTTAATAAACAAATTATGGAGAAATATATTTCTTAAGAGAAATATATTAGCTATTAGCTACACTAATTTAAACTGAATTATTAGCTTTTATTACCAACTCACCACAGCTAAGTTACTAATATAACTTAACTTCGAACTTGGCTGGTTTCAAATACAAAGCACTAAGCATCCAAGACATTCCAACTTCATAAAGATATAGCCTTCATTTTCTTACTAGAGATTGAGAAAGATTTTTAAATAACAACTAGTGTCCTTCTACTAGAGAACTTTTATTTATCAGCAGGCCCATAATTCAGTTAATTTTACTCAAATAAAGCAAAGTTCTTAAACTTAAATTGTCACTCATTTCACTTCTGCAAAGCCAGATAGCCTTGGCAGCTTCATCATAAAAATTACACAGAAATGTTGCTAATTTAAAAAATTCAGAAGGCCTTGAATTTTAAGAGGTATTCCTAAACTGTTCTTTAATATTAGGGAAAAATTGACTCCATGAGAGGGCTCAACTTATCTATGCATATATCTAAAAATTGCTTGGGACTAGATGGCCAACAGCCTCCTATAAACATGAAAACCAAGGTTTGGATTCAGACAATAATAAATTAAATATGAACTTTTCTATTTTTCTCAGAACACAGTAGAAGTAAAACTCTGGAAATTCATGACGTAAAAAAAGATCTAGCAAAAACAAAATTAGAAATTTTAGAAAGAAAGAAAACTTATTGCAGAACTTCTAAAACTGGGACAAGTTAAGGGATCAGCTGACACAGCACCTTAAAGCACCAGTCAAAAGCAGTCCTATACAAAAAAACCCCTCAAACCAAAACCAAAAAACCCCAAGAATCACAAACCAAATCATCAATAACAACAACAACAACAACAAACAACCCAAACTCCAAACCATACCTTGCTTAAGTGCAATGGAAAAATTAAGTAGAAGAGCTGCAGCCAGCAGCATTCCAACAATGAAGGTCTCAGGACTACAGTGGGATATAGCTTTAGCTAAAGGCAACTTGGTGTGGAAAACAAAATGACAGTAGGTGACTGACAAAATCTTGAACTCTGAAAAACAACTTTTTCCATTGTTGAGGTCAAGGAACGGCACTAGTAAGGCTTGCTGGAAGGCCTTTGGTGAAAAAGAATAAGAGTTTAGGAGCTAAAGAGGATTAATGTATTTTGAATTTACTTGCTCTTACAACAGAACAGAGCTATAGTCAAATGTCAACTGCATTTAATGCTCACCTGTAATCAAAGAAAATGCCCTTCTAACACATTTTAGAAAGACTTGCACCATAAAGTACATCTGCTTTCTTATTTTGCTGCTTTGCATTACATCAAGATGAGTAAAGGAACTGGAAAACACATCATAACTGCCTGTTTAAGAGATGTCTAAAGGTTTTATGTGCTATTTATCTGTTTCTAGCTCTAATTAAAATATGATGGGCACAACTGGAGGGCAATTCTTTCCACCATAAAAACAAGGAGGATGAAGTGCTATTTGGAGATACTCATGTCTTTTCATTTACAATGGAAAGAGCTTGTCTAGCATAGGCAACACAGCTATTACACACATAGGTGGCTAAAATTAGGAAATCCTGCCTGAAGGATATTGATTATTAGCTGCTTGTGATAGACAGATATGTACTTTGTTAGATTTTAAGCCAGATTGGTCTGAGATGCCTAACCTTTAGATGACTATTATTAAGTAAAGTAAGTCTTCCCTTTTTATGGCAAGCATGACTACTCTAAAGAAGGGGTTATAGGTCACCATTCTAAGGTGTGACTGTTGTGAAAAGAAAATAATTGAAACTGTCATCAAAATGTAACTAACTAAATCTATATAACATTTCATTGCTTTAAAATCATTATTCCAATGGCTGCTTTGAATGGAGCGAGGTGTTAAGAAGGTTGTCAGGTTGTCCTGAATTCAACAGTTACACATGGTGCTTCCAGATTATTTTTGAGCACTACACTGCAAGCAGTCCTAGTCTCACAACACCTGTAAAGAGGCTCTGGAAGAAGGTGGTGGGGATAGTACATCCACATGTGACTACCTATTTTCTATGTTGCTCCAAATACCTGTACCAATATGGATTTATACACATATAGGACTCACAAAGCTGATGATTCATTTATGGGTAAAGCCTCACTGAATATCATTCTTGTATTTCTGTTCCTCTGGTGTTTTTATTTTTTAGTTAACGTTGCACCAGTTCAAAAAAAGGAGACAATTCAAAATTCAAAATTAAACAAATCAGCTAAGAATCCACCTGCTCTTTAAGCACCTAGTAGTCAGTAAATCATAGAATAAGAAGTCCTAGTATTCATTCTTGTATTTTGCTCTGTAGACTATAAAAATGTAAGATGTATAAACAGATACAGATGTAATCCAAATAAATCAGTCTCTACTTAAAAGCACAGCTGCTCCTTTCCTGAT
Organism: Pycnonotus jocosus; assembly: GCA_013400435.1. NCBI lineage: Eukaryota > Metazoa > Chordata > Aves > Passeriformes > Pycnonotidae > Pycnonotus > Pycnonotus jocosus. Next base: position 41,429 of record VWYP01018624.1, on the reverse strand, counting down.
GTCTAATGATTTTTACAAGACAGAATATTACCCTGGCATTAAATTATTATAACAAGAAAGCAGTTTGGTGAACACTCTTTCCACAAAATATTTGATTCCTACTGCACCATCACAACAAGCCTTATAATGTAGTTTACACTGTTGCTACTTTGCAAGTTGCTGTTTTTTAAACATTAAATTTTGTGACCTTATAGATACCCATGTCAATGTTTGCTGATGAATCATTTGTTTCTAAATACTTCTTTAATGTCCTCATGAAACATACAAAATATATACATGAATAGTGGGTTTGATATAGTGACAAATAAACAATATTATAAGAACCTGCATTTCTTCACTGGCTCTTAGGGCATGGACAAGGATAGGGTCAGGTGATATCCTTGTTCCAGTTATGCACCTTTGTATTGCAACCTGAAGGGTGCTTCTGTCCAAGCTTTTTCACGGCAATTTAAACTCATTCAGGAGTACTTCTACTCAATGCAAGGGCAGGGGGAAAACGTAACTCAAAAATGTGATGTAAAAAGACAGAATCACTTCTCCTCTTTCTCACTTCTCTTCTGTAATCAAGGATTATATTTAGTCCTTTTTGATAAACACTGTGCTTTGATGTTATAGACTTAGGAAATTAGCCCCTTCCACTTTGAGAAGTAGTAGCACACAGCAGTGAATGTGCAAAGGTATATGATTCCCAGCTTAAGGCAGCCCCATCTCAAAGGCAGTCCAAGCTCAGAGAGAATTATGGTATTGAGGGTGAGAAGATGAGGGAAAGAAAGGTGAGAGGTGGTGTGTGAACTACCATGGAGGGCTACCATGAGGATTTTGTCTGCTTGGCAACTGAATGAACCAAACAGCACTTCTTTTGAGTTTGTAAAATAAAGCCTGTCTGTTTAATAGTAGTAGTGGTACAGAGCTGGAAACTGTCACAGTTATGCTACTTTTGTCTTGTTTCTCTTAAAAAAAAAAGGAAAAGAAAAGAGAAGAGAAGAGAAGAGGTAATTATGTTTTTTCTTAATGTTGATATTGAAAAGCATATGCTACCTGTGAATGTTAAGTAACTTGATTGTAAAAATTAAAATGTTATGTAACTTTGTGTCATGGGTTTTTTGTGTGTTTTTAAATATTTGTTTCTTCTTGTACAAGACTAGTATTTCAGTTACTCTGACATGTAGAAAGAATTGGAAATTGGTCAGTTGCAGAAGAAGGTAGAAGTAAATTCAGTTAATATGGATAAAGCACATATACTGATACATCTCAAAAAGTACTTGTTCATCATCTGATCAATAACCTATTTATGTTCTATATGGTGTTGATGTTTGAGTTGGAATATTGTGTAGTACTAACCCAGAAACCTATACCTGTACTTATGTCAAAGAGAGAAGGAAGATTTACATAATGAGATTTTACCTACTTTTGTGTAAGAGCAACTAAAGCTATTTCATCTTTGACTGTCTAGTGCTGAAGTCCTTTATGTTACCTAAGGAGTGACATTAAAATAATTACAGAGAATTATTGTTGTCATTCTGTTGGCACCTCATAACAGCACTAATCTAGTATTCTAGTTCTCTTCTCTTAAAAGATCTCTAAGTACCAGGACAATTCTAGGAAATAAAAAAAACAAACCCACTTTGAATGTGGAGTCAGAGGTTTTAGACTTCTTGATGTCTCTCACCTCTGTGATTAGTTAGTTTCAAAAAACTTAGTCCTGTTGATTTTCCTAACACCTGTCTTAAGTGTAAATGAAATGAAAAGTGTCTGGCTGCTTCAAGGTAATGCAAGTACTTCAAGAAAATAACTTTCTGTAAGTGGGTCGGTGGCATTTGAATAACAAGTAAGAAACGGTGATGGATGGAGACATTTTTCTGAGTGTATGTATATGTCATGGCTTAATCCCAGCTGGCAACTAAGTACTACACAGCCACTCGCTCACTTCCCTGCCCTGCCCTGCTAGGAAAAAACAGTAAAACTCATGCATTGAGATAGGAACTGTTTAATAAATGAAACAATTTAAAGCATAACAACAACAACAACAATAATAGTAATAGTAACAGTAATAACAACAATAGTAATAGTAACAAGGAGACAGAGTAAAAAGGAGTAAATAGTAAAAGGAGACAGAGAGGAATAAATCCCAAGAGACACAAGTGATGTGCAGCACAATTGCTCACCATCTGCTGACCAATGCCCAGCCCATCCTTGAGCAGTGATCAGCAGCTCCTGGTCAGCTCCCCCAGTTCATACACCGAGCATGCTGTTTGAGTATGGAATGTCCCCTTGGACAGTTTGGGTCAGCTGTCCTGACTATGCTTCTCCCAGCTTCTTGTGCACCTGCTCATTGGCAAAACATGAGAAACTGAAAGGTCCTTGACTTTGGGTAAACACCACTCTGCAACTCAAACATTAGTGTGCTATCAACATTATTCTCATACTGAATTCAAAACAGCACTGTACCACCTACCAAGAAGACAATTAACTCTATCCAACTGGAATCAGGACAGTGTGGCACTGGACTCTGGTGTGGCTTACTTTTTCTTGTGTGTCATAACTCTGGTTACCGTAGTACCATTTATTCCTTGGGATTTTTATTCATTTGCAGGAATTTTAGGTTTTCCTTTGATGTGTTACTCCTCTTCTGGTAAATGTCGTGATTTTTCTGTCTTTAGGAGGAAGGAAGAGCAACAAGTGAGGAAGCCATTTGAGTGAGATCCATTCCTAGTCTTATCAGGTCAGTCCCAAGTGTCCAAGACAAAGACCAATTCTCAGTGTTACTAAAACATGTTACTAAACTGTATGATAAACTTCAGTACATCAAAATCCATACCTTCAGATGGAGAGTATAGCACAGGAAACAGTACAGATATAGACTCTCCCACAAATAGTGGCCAAACATGCTTTGCCCAAGTGCTTTGAAAATCTAAAAACCTTAAAATATAAGTAGAATAATAAACTGTGTGTTGGATGCTTGCCTCTTGGTTCAACTGTTTAATATATGCTCCTAGAAATTTTGGGATCAGTGCTTGTTCTCAGGACTAGTGAAATGGAAAGTTCCTTTTGGCTGTCTTACTGGTGTATATTTGTAAGAAAATTACCTGTTAAGTGACTAATGTAGTAGTCCTTAGTAATTATAAGATTACAGGAAAAATAAATCCCACAGGGAATAATGTGTCTAGTGCAGCAACAGGTATATGCACATACCTCAGTGTTCAGTAAATCCAATGTGATGATTCATGTGTAGAAAGTTTCTGGGTGTTTGAACTTGAGAGCTGAGAAAGTTCACTGAGATATTAATTTAACTGAATGCCTGGACTCTGCATTTAATGAACAACACAAATCCTGAAAGGTATTAATGTAATTTACAGTTGCTCAAGAAAACAGTTTTAAGTGACTTACAGTTACTAAAAATATGTCCATAGATAACTGTGTGAAGTTTTAAGCAGTTGCATCCTAGACTATGCCTTTTTTTTCCCCCCTGTGATCACAGCACCATCCCTTCAGTTTCTTAGCTAGACTTCCAAAGCTTTCACTAACACGATTGTTCTAAATATATCCCTGGCATTCTGCTCTGAATCTGGAATTTGAATTTAAAATTGACCTGCTTTATCCATTTGAGAAGACTCAAAAATTATTTCAGTCTTGTGCTGAAATAAGGAAATGGGAAAAAATAGAAATATAATCTGATCCTATTTTTGGTTTGGGGACACCCAAGATTTTTGCTGGCAGATTAACATGTTTGAACTGCTAAGTTTTGGGGTTTTTTTTCCCCTAACAAGCTAATTTAGTTTTCAATAGAGTTCAGGTGTTCCCTGCCTTGTAAAGGATGCAGGATTTATAGTTTCTCATATACATTGCAGCATTTGTAGTAGAAGACTAGTATTGATCACCCAAGTGGATTCTTCCAGTCCTGTGTTTTTATGGTAGGACTTTTCAATGGCTTTACATCCTAGTCTTTGTTTCTTCATCATATGTGACAAACCAGTAAATATTATTCCATAATGAAGAGGACTTGAAATTTCCAAGTTTCATACCAGTTTCAGCCCAGGGTCCAGTTTCAAGATTTTCTGACACACATAAGATTTGAATGTCAAGTCACACTAGTTCTTCCTTTTAACCTACATAATATTTTCAAAGCAGTAATATATTATAAAACACCGCCAATATGTATTTTTGTGAGTTTCTAATACTTTTTTTTTTTTTTTTTCACTTTTTGCCACTTCCTTCACAGACATCAGTACTGTTGGCTAAAATGTTCTGCATAAAGTTTCTTGCTCTTCAGGGTGATTAAAAATTATGTCCTGGTAATATTTTTTCGACTGTGTTTTTCTTCATATAGTACATAGCTTGCTTAGACATTTTTATATATATATAATCTGAATGTCTGTGTAAGGGGAAATCTAATGAAATACTGTTAAACAATAATTACATAGATTTTGAAAGGAAAAAATCACTCATTAATGCTCTCTTTTACTTCAATGTGCACTTATTTTTATTTAGTCTAATACCAATTACATTGCCATGGCAGAAGTAAGTTGTTGGGCTTTTTTTGCTGAGTTCCCCACCTAAAGAAAGTAATTGTCTTAACTGAAGAGTTTATATATTTGTAAGCATTAAACTGTAAGATTTTATTTTGCATAAATTTTTTTGTGCATACTAAATAATTTTTAAAGAAAGCATTTAAAGGAAAAGACAACAGCATTTTTCTAAGGTGGAATTAAAATTTAAACATCAGTACAATAAATAGTATAAAGATAAAAGTGGATTGAGGGTGCATAGAGGTACCTTTTGACTATCAAACTCTGGTGTTCATGACAGTTGGCATAAAAACAAAGTGGGTTTTGTTTGTTTGATTGCTTTCATTTAGCATGTCTCTAGAATTTAGAATGGAAAAACTTGATTTGAAAAAAGCCATGACAAAGCAAATACATTTGGTGAGTGCATTTAAAAAAATATTTTTATTTTTAAATATGTGAGTGTTTTCCCCTTCATTTGTTCTGCAAACCAAAATTAAGCCTGGGTAAGCATAAGTTAATGCCACTATTTGACCTGGAAAACAATTGGATAGGGAGAAATAAGCACCTCCATTGTGGCATGGAGAAGAAAGCCTTGTCTGCAATAGGGAGGCAGTAGTGTGCCTGTTCTGTGCTTTCTATCATTAAAGATCTCTTTATAATGGAAAAGCATGGGACAAGAATTGTGCTGTGAGGTTTTGTGGGTTTGGTGCTTGTGTGTACGTGTATCCACAAAAATAATGAAGTCTCAAAATAAATGCTGACAACTTAAATAATAATAGATTTCCATTACAAGGTAATAATGCCAAAATAGATGCCAGCTTTGCTGGAACTATGTGGTGAAAAACGGTCCTTTTAACTAATCATGTTAACAGCCTCACATCTTGACAGTGACATAAGCTTAATAGCCAAAAGATTTCTCCTCTTTTTTTTTTTTTTCTGTTATTACTGATTTCAGTCTTATTTCTGGAGCAAATGTGTTGGTAAGAGCTAGTTGCTTCAGGCAAACAAAGAACTCCAATATCACCTGACTGCAGTAAACTGCAAGTTTTACTGCTGAAGTACTGAATTCTATGGTTCATAATTTCCTGGCTTCAATGTGATATGTAAACTGTCTAGTTTACAAATTTGAAAGTTGTCTTAGATTCACTGCTTGCTTGTGAAAAAATTACTGTGTTTGCATAGTATTTTGAAAGCTTAAAAATAAAAGGCCTGGAAATAAAATCGAATAGTGTAAGGGTTAGATTATGAAATCCTGGAACTTTCTACTTTACATTCTCTCATGCAGGATATGGGAATTACCTGGTGGAAATTCTAGTTCTGCTGTGTTGAAATTCACGTTTGTACAATGCTGATCCATGTGAGCTGTGACAGTGAATAAGATAGACTGTCAGACCCTGATTCTTGATGACATGCAAACAATTTGTTCTGCTAAAAGTTATTTATAAAGGTGCCAAGTGAATGAACACAACTGTAAGCCCCACCTTAAAGTAAAAGGGAGAGGCTGATGGACAAAGCACTTCTGTGTCAGCAGGAAGATGTTTGCAAACAGAAAAGAGCTGAGTGCTGTCAGAAGTAAGACATACTCTGCACAAAGTAGCTTTGCTCAGTTGACTGAGTTTGTTGCACTGCTAGACCTCTGCAGACACAGAAAGCAAAGGGCTAGTCTGGTGCAAACAGTCTCCAAAATTACATTATCTCAAAAAAAAAAAACCAAAAACAACAAAAAAAACCACAAAAAAGAATGAAACAAACAACAGGAAACACCACCAACAAACAAGCAAGGAAATAGATCTGAGCTGATAATGATTTTATCCCAGAACTGCAGAATATGCTTTATGCTACCTACAGGAGTATAGTCAATATCAGATCTAGCATAAGGTTGGAGCAGACAAAATGTGTACTCTTGAATGGTCTTACATGGCACAGTAGTGATATTGTTGCTCAGAATTGCTGTCAGAATATGAAACAAGAGTACCACAGTCCAAATAAATCAATAAGTAAAAGAAAAGGTGGCTTCCTTGGAGGACAAAGCAACAACTGAAGTGTGAATGAACAAATGTGAAGCAACAAGTGGCTGTGAATGAGGACTGAACACCCAGCTCCACTTGGTGCCATTAGGAGTCTCACAAGTTGAACACTCCTCCATATTTTAAGTGAAGTGAGGGTGGAGGTGGACTAGAAGAAGTTACAGTGTTATCTTGGCCTGGCAAATCCAAGTTACCTTGTCAAACTCTATTCCTCATCATAGACTGAAGCTAATGGAAGGTGGACTCTGCACTACAGGAACCTTGCAAGATTCACCAGACTGAAAAACATTTGAGATAAAAACAGACGTGGAGTTAAAGTTGCAGCTTGCAAATAATGCTCACCCCACTGTGTGTGACTCTGTACAACACACGCCCAGACAAATTCTAGAGTTTGCAGCAATATGCAAGAATTGCAATAAATTGCATCACTTCCATAAAAGTTTGCCAGCACTTATTGCCCATGCAGTAAAATAGCTACAGTGGCAGCAGTATAGAATAATTTTGAGATGAGACAGACAATGTTATACCAGAACACAAGCCTTTTGTCAGGTAGTGTGCATTTAGTTATGGAAAAATTACCATTTGGATATAAAGTAACAGAAAACAGAAATATGAGCAAAAAGGGGGTGGATTTGCTGGTTTTGCTTTTTTCATGTTTTTTTGTTGTTGGGGTTTTTTTCTGTGTGTGTTTGTTTGGGGTGCATTTGTTTCCTTGTTTATTTGGGTTTGTTTCTTTGTTTTTATGGTTCTTGCCTGTTGGAATGGTTCTAGGTAATTCCTATAAGAGGAGCTAGAAAGACTTATCACTGATTCTCACAGGAAATGTGCTTTGGTGGTGGTTAACACTGTAAGACATGGTACTTTTCTCATGGCGCCTTTTAATCACTGCTGGATTATTACTTTCTCTTTTTTTTTCCCTCCCGCCCACTACAGTATAAGAATTATAATCTAAAGCTTTTTATGTAGTTAATGCTTTAAATATTTCTGAAGTGGTCTCTAGTTGCCTCTAAATGCATCAGAAGTAGCTTTTTCTCCAGTTTGGCACTACTGTGCCTGTCACTGTGCTACCTCAACAGCTACCTTTGTGAAAACCTGTATGAATTTACTGGTTTCAACATCTCTAGTTCTTTGCTTTAAAAAAAAAAAAAAAAA
>VWYP01018624.1:4856-32141 GCA_013400435.1 Pycnonotus jocosus | reverse complement strand
CGGGGAGGGGGATGAGCAGCGCCGCAGCCGCCGCCGCCTCTGCGGGAGCCGCCGTCGCCTGCACCGGGGCCGAACGCGGCTACTCCTTCTCCTCCGGCGGCGCTGCTCCGGCCATGGGGCCCGAGGAGGGCTCGGCCGGCGGGCTGGGAGCCCTGCCCGCGCCGCCGCTGGGCTGCCGGAGCCGCTACCAGCTGCTGCTCTCCGGGAAGGCCCTGGCCGACAGATACCGGAGGATTTACACGGCGGCGCTGAGCGACCGTGAGCTGGGGAGCCACCCGGGCAGGTAACGCACGCCGCGCTCCCTCCCGGGCCAGACGCGCAGCCCCCGCCACCCCTCCCATCGCCGGCTGGGAGCCGCCCGGCGTGTGCACCTTCCTCCCTCCCGGCAGCCGCCCTCCTCATCCTCCTCCCCGCCCCCGTGCCGGGCAGCGCGGGTGTCCCCGCTGCCATGTGGCCGCCGGCGCCGCGCCCCGGGGGACGGACGGAGGAAAGGGGCGGTGATGTAACCCGGCGGCTGCCCAGGTGCCGCCCGGGCCCCGCCGCTCGCTTGGCCGGCGATACCGCGCAGATGGCGCTGCCGCCCCCTCTCCCGGGGCCCTCCGGAGCAGAGTTACCTGTACCCGCCCCAATGTGCGGCCCAGCTCCACCGGGAGGATGGAGAATGCCCATGCTGAGCCCCTGGGTTCCGCTGGCTAGGCTTGCCGGAACGGGCTGGAGCCCGTGGTCTCTCCCGAGACAGGCTGCGCAGGGCACCGGCGGATCCCGCCCGAGCGAGAGACCTCGGTGCTCTTTCCATGTACTGAGGCTGCTTTGAGCTGCCTTGCCCTCCTCCTCTTTAGGTCATCTTCGCCCTTTGCCATCGCCGTGTAGGCGGCCTCGGTGTCTGGAGGGAGGCAGCGCCTTGCCGGGGGAGCCAGGGGGTTGTGGGGGGCGGTGTAGCCTCACCTGGTTCCCGAGCACTCCTCCCGTGGCGGATGATGCCCCTCAGGGCTCCCATTCCCGGTCCTACCAGCCCGCTCTGAGGACGCAGCAGGGTGCCTGTTGCTCCTCCGGCCGGGAATGCCGGCCTGCCCCGCTCCCGGGAGGGGCGGGGGCTGCGGGCTGTAGCGGTGCTGCCGCGGGGGACAGAGGGGAGGCCGCTCTTAGCCCGCAGCCCCCGGCCCAGGCGGACCCTCCCGGCCCTGCCGGCCGTGGCCGGGTGCCCGGTCTCGCTGTGTCAGGGGCTCCCCCGTGGTGCCTGGGCACTCCCCATTGTTTCCCTCCGGAGGTCGCTGAGGATGTGGATGACATGAAACCGGCACCTTCCTGTGTTGTTAGCCTCCGCTGCTCTTCAGGCTGTGATGTGGGTGGCCGGGTCGTATGGAGAGCTTTGAGTCACCGTTGTTTTGAGTTTGCAAACGGTTGTAAAGCACGAGGAGGTTGCTTTCTTGGCTTCTTCAGGTTTTTGTTAGTCGCACCTGACAGCAGAGCTTACCCCCCACCGCCCTCGCCCCAGAAAGCTCTGTCTAGGAGTGGAATTAACATAAGACACATACCTTCCCCACTTTGCTTATGGTAGATGCTGGAAACGTGGCCTGATAGCATGGGTACTTGACGTCTTTGCAACTACCGACTTATTTTCAGAGTGTGTGGTAGGGAAACTACAGTTCTTCTTTTCACCCTGAAGACCTGCAAGTGTTTTCTTACTCCACATATTCCTTAGTCCAGTGGTTATACTTTTTCCATTAAATCTCTTCTTGCTTTTGAGCTTCATATTGTTTAATCTGGGGCTAAGTGTAAGGATACTACTAAATGCAAGGAAGTCAGCTATGCAATTGCTTCTCAGTGCTCAGATACCCGTCTGAATTTTGCCCTAAGGGGTCTGTATTTTTTAAAGCTGCAATTTTGCATTAGTTGTGTCCTCCATGTATTTTGGTTTCAGGATGATTCAACTGCTATCCCTTATACTTAAAATTGTACAAAATACTAGCTTTAGGTGGTTGTAAATGTTAATGCTTCTTTTGATTAATGTTTTTGAAGTGAAGTCAAAGAAGACAGACTCCTTGTACAGAGTAAACAGGTTATGTTAAGCTTTGGCAAGTAAATGACTGGTAGTTAATACTGGTGAATACAGCTAATGTGTGTTGAACTTTTGGGAGGAAAAATATTTAATAATTACCTAGTTTCCTGCCATCACTACCCTCACTATCTTATGTGGCAGACTGATGGCAGTCAAGATACTACTTGTGGTCTCCACCCTTTCTCCATATTGGTGTCAAAATACTGCAAAATATTTCAGCCACCTGGTAGACTTAAACAGAAATGATAAAAAATGCCTTTTTACAAAAATAATAAAAATTTCAAATATTTTCTAAAGAGATGCTTTAAATTTCACTGTGGCTGCATCTAGTTGCTATGGTAGAAAGCAGTTCTAGATAAATGGAGCTTAAGATAATATAGTTTATGACAGAAGTCTTGACTTGATTTTTATATATGTGGAAAATCTGAAGTCTTTTAATCCATAAGATTGTCAGTAGAGGTGTTTATGACTAGAAAAATGACTTGAAGTAGCTGAAAAAAAGCTAAACAGATTGGCTTATCAACAATAATAAAATTCTTCTTGTGCCCTAAGAAGATTAAAGTGAAGAATGATAGTGCAACCTATTTGCAGTAAGTTGATGTGGAATTTTTGCTTCAAGTCTGCAGAATTATACTCTGCACTTCATGGGCCATAGCCAATGCTTGTCTCAATAAGTGTTTATATTCCAAATATAACTTTAATGCTTATGAAGAACTGGCAAGCAGTATGAAAATGCTTGTGTGTAGACAAGGAAATCAAACATTGTGGAGATTATCTGAAAGTCACAAGATTAGTATCACATTTGCAAGGTGTTTGTGCTGGCTGTCATCTGAAGGGATGAATATCACGTGTTGAGTAGGATGCAGTAATTGGCTTTGAAACAGAACCAGCAGTGCTTTGCATTTCCTCATGTGATCCAGGCTGCAGTGTCATGAATGCCCGTCTCCACAGGAGATGGGTCACTCGGTGTGCTTGCTCCCCCTGCCACGCTGACAGAATGCTTATGTAGTGTCTTGCAGTAACAGATTAAGGACTCACTCTGGGTTAAAATTAACTTGGCAAAACTGGTTTGTTGTAATCTGGACTAATTCCCTGATCTGGCTCACCTTGTGATTGCACTTGTGACAGTGTGAGGTGAAGGGTTGCACAAAGATTTTTGTGTTCAGAGAGGTGGGAGCAAAGAAACTTCACTTGTGCCAGCCTAATAATTTTATGAAAGGGAACAGAAAAAAGTATCTAATCCTGCAATTTAACATGCAATTATTTTTGTGCAGATAGCTGTGTTAAGGATCTCTTACAGTACTACCAGCAGTGGGAAATTTAGTTGTCAATTCAAGATTGGTTTGGAAGAAAAATCTACTCTGATCATGCTTCAGTTTATAGTCTCTGCTTTGTGGCCACTGAAGTATTTGAAAATAACTGCATAATGTCTAGTGTAGCCATTAAAGTGTGTAAAACACTAGTGAGAAGTATTGGTCTCTTCAGAGGGCGAGTAAAAGTCCATGTTAAACTGCTGTCTTGTATGCTGGATTCTGGGTGGACAAAACTGCAAGTGTGTACTGCTTTTAGTACTGTACCAAAGCTCTGTATTTGCAAAGTGAGGTATTTCTGATTTTCCCATTTTTGCTGTCATCAAATAACTTTTCCCATAGTATAACTTAATCCTAACAAATATCCCTATTCATCTGAATTGCTGCTGTTATTGCATCTTGGGGGGTTGCCCTGAACTACCAGTCCCTTTACTGTTCTTTCACCTGTTTATGTACTACCAGAAGTACCAGTTAGTCTCAGTATGTTCTTTAAGACTTCTTGTCAGGTATGCATAGCTATATAAATTCATAATGGCTTTAGTGTGACCTGTTTTGTAAGGAAGTGTTCACTGTGTAATTTGGACTAACTTGAGATTGTTATATTACAATAGCAATGTACTCTAACATGACAGTAAGTTCATATTCATGCCAAAATTACTATTACTTTGTTGCTAAAGTTGCCTCCCAATTTACATCCTTCAAAGAAAATCTCCTGTTTGTGTTGTGGACTCTAATGTCGTGAAGTGGTCTCACTGAGGCTGGGAGAATTCCAGTGATGATAGGAATGTAAGATTTCTTATATTAACCAGAAATTAGGTGGCTCTTTTTTCTAGCTATTTTGGCTGAAGAAGAGCCAGCCAACTTTATTTCATGTTGATTGTTTCAACTAGATGATTACAGCAAATTTTAAAATTAGGCCACTCGTTCACACTTGTAATTGTAAATTATACATCTTCTGGACGTTAGGTTAGTCTTTCAAAATTGACAGGCTTCCCTTATACCCTTACTTATGCTCAGCAATACAATGCTTATTTGGGATGTTTCAAATATATATACTTGAAAATTTAATGCAGAAATGTTACTGAAGCTTCAGCTTTGCTTTGCCAGGATTTAAAGATTTTGTGAAAGCTGTTTTGAAGTACATTTAAGTATATGAGATTTATGTTCATTTGATAGTTGGTACGCAAGAAAGCCCTAATTTCTTCAGATCTAAAGCCTTTACAAAAGCTGTTAGCTTTTTTGATTTGGAACTTGTTACTCTTTTAATATAATAATTGCAAAGAGTTAGGAAACATTTATTTACTTAAAAAAAAAGGTTGTGTATATAAAGACAAGCAAAATTATAGTGATGTTACATTACCTTCTACATTTTCCTGCTTATTCCTGTGCAAAGGTTTGCTCCATGAGTTCTTTTCCAATTGAAATATTCTAGTCTAGTCTAGTTTGTTCTCCTCCATTTTTCAGTTCTTATGATTTGTAGATGTAATTTTACAAAACAAAGTTCAAGTCTTGTGTAAAATAAAATTATTTAAATTGGGAAATTGATCTGTTGAGTCTTAGATTAAGCTGTGCGTTAGAACAGCTGATGGGAGTTGCTGTCTGCTGTATGCTTTTTAGCTACAGTGTAGTAATATTTTAATACTATATGGCCCTATTGGCTAATGAGGATTAGCAAGTGACTAAAAATAGTGTATTTTTACTTATTTACCGTATATTCTGTAAAGGAAAATGGTTTTATATAGTAGTTTTTTTAAAAAACCTGTAGTCATCTCTTAGTCTAACATGGTTGTATTTGTTCAGTGTTGGTGTAGAAAACAGAAGCTGGAAAGACCCCAATAATGTTACATCAAGAGGATTAAGATGCGTATTTTATTTGTGTGTATCTGTAAAAAATAATTATCATAATTTATATGAATAATGTGAAAAATCAGAACACAAATCCATGGTTTGTGATGGGTTTTTTGGGTGTTGTATTTTTCAGTTTGAACTGAGAGGACATGCTAGTTAAAGTTTGTTTGTTACACAACCTGCTCTGGCACACTGATGGTGTGTTGGGTGGCAGGTTGAGGCAGTCAGGGTTGGGCAGGAGCAGTTTAATAAGTTACCATTCCTCACTGCTAGCCATGTTAAATGTAGTAAATGTGTTTCCTGCATACTTAAAAACTTGATGTTGAATTTGTTTTTCTGCTGTGTTAACTATCTGCTGTCAGGGTTTAGTTTTGGTTTTCCTCCCATATTGTGATCTTCCATCTGGCCAAAATATTTTGAAGATTTTTTAAGTGAATTCTCCTTCTGACATCTGACTGTGTATGTTTTGCCAAACCCATGATGTAAAGACTATTCACGTCTTTATTGAAACCACGTGGGATGTATCAATAACATAGTGTTTGGTACTTTGTGCAAACTGTTTTCCTAATCCTTAGTTTACTTTGAAAGCTTGATCCCTTGCAGCATTACTTCAACACATGGTTATGTTTTCGTCTTTTTCTTTCTTACCTTGCTTGTCATAAACACTACTTTGTGCTGGCGTGCTAAGTGGAATAATGCTCCTACAATTAACTATATTGTAAATACATTGTGGAGCTTATCTATTCCATTAGTCTTTCACAGCCAATTCCTACCATCATGCCCCTTAAAAGGATAAATAGTAGAAATTAGCACAGGAGAATAGGCTCCTTATGCTGTAAGTGACTGCATTAAGGCAGATGGTTTCTGTACTTTTAGATTAAGTGTTTCATATGTTTCAAAGCATATTGATATGCTTTATATTATTTTTTCTTAGTGTATCATGGTATATATCATGTTATAGCTCTTACAGCTCATTCCCTTCAGACTGATGAATGTGTTGATGAACTTAATTAAATGAATGTAAACTGAATGATAGTTCTTTCTTTGCATCTAGTGTATCTATGACTACTTTGGTCTGAGAAAACTGATTTTTTTGTTATTAGTGTAATAAATCTAAATTTATACCTGTTGTACACATTCTTAAAAAATCAAAAATTGGGTTTCTTTGTGTCCACATGAAACTGGAGATGTGTGGCTAGATTAGTGCTGTTCCTTATTTTCATTTTCTTCCCTTAACTTTTTTAGGCTTGTGTTCCCAAGCATTATTGTCATATGTAATGGGTTTAAAGCATTTGGAAAATGCTTTATAACTGCTATGAAAGGGTGTATGTTGTGTAACCTCAGTGGGCAGCTGAGCACCACGTGACTCCTTGGTTATTTCCCTCTACAGTGGGATATAACTCTGAATGTATTGTCTCTCCATTTCTTATTTCTTCCTCCCTGCTTTATATACTGAGCATTATGTCATATGATGGAGAATATCCCTTTGGTCAGTTGGATTCAGCTGTCCCAGTTATATCCCCTCCCAACTTCTTGTGCCCCCCCAGCCTGCTTGCTGGCAGGGCAGTGTTGGGAACTGGAAAGGCTTTGACTTTGTCTGTTAGTCAGCAACAGATAAAGCACAGGTATGGTACCAACACTTCTTACTGTGCTTCTTGCAGTTGGTAACATCACTCATCTTTTCTGTTGCTGTGTCTATACAGATCTGCAGCCAGTCGTTTATGTTACACTGAGATAGGCTTGTTCAATAAATACCTTATTTTAATTTTACTATTTCAACCTCTTCTTTATTTTGTTTCACCATGTTACATGTAGTCACTTGTGACTTTCCTATCTGATTTGGCCTTGCTTTTCTCTCCCACTAGCCAATGCAGCAGATGTGCTCATATGTCTTCATTATGCTTGTATGTTTTCAGAGTAGTCATGTCTCTGTTCCTTTTCTCTTCAAACCAATCAATTCTCTATCCCCTTTTATTCTTTGTCTATACTGTTACCCTGTTACCCTGTAGGGTAGACAATTGACAGCTGTAAACTGGTGAGTTTTCAGTTGTTTGCACTTGGCATTTGTGTCTTCTGATATTCGTAGCAGACTGAATTAGAATTTCTTTGGTTTGCTTTTGATTGTAATAATTTTAAAGATGTTAAACTCTCATTAACTACTGGTAATGGGCTTGTTCTTAATAAGTACAGATTCTCCTTGACTTCATGGAGCATATTTTCTAAATTAAAATTCTGCTGATACGATTCTGAGTAAG
Source organism: Pycnonotus jocosus (assembly GCA_013400435.1). Taxonomy (NCBI): domain Eukaryota; kingdom Metazoa; phylum Chordata; class Aves; order Passeriformes; family Pycnonotidae; genus Pycnonotus; species Pycnonotus jocosus. The sequence continues at coordinate 24,669 of VWYP01018624.1, read as the reverse complement.
ATAGCTTTGTATACACTTTGATTTTGGTGGTTGTGTTTAGACAGGATAGTGGCAAAAGGTGCAGATCTTGTAATTTTTGCTGTGGTTGAGTGACTTTCCCAATGTAACAAAAAAAGTCCTAGAAATGTTTAAGGATAAATACTTTTGTCTGCGTTGACAAACTTGAGGAGTAAGAATTTCCTTGCATATGTTTTTGCAGATCTTAGTTTCATAGATAGCATTGAAGTGAATAATGAAAAATCAGGTTATTACAGAAAAGAAACTCCAGCTGTCTGTGGTTGTACTGAAAGATGTTCTCTTTGTGTGGAGAACACTTTGGAGGTATGATTTCTTTTGAGTTACTTTTTTTTATTTGAGACAGATTTATGCTGTTTTGGAAACCTTTTCAGTTACAAAAGGGATCAGATACTGTTTTGCACTTTTGCCATGGTCAAATGAAAATCAGTTCCATTTTACTTGTGCAGTTGAGTTTTAATTTCAATTTTTAGAACCTGTAGTATTTGTTTCTTTCTGTATTGGAGTGGCCTTAGGGTATTCTAGCAGCTGAAGTAACCCCTTTCTTAAGGCTCCAGAATTTTGGCTTTCTGAAAAATGGTAGTTGTTAAGAAAGTTATTATCATAGTGAAATAGTTCTCAGTTATGAAATTAATGATTAAAAGGATGTGTGATTTCGGCTTACCAACAACAGCACATAAAAATCCCAACTGGAAAATCAGTGAGTAGGGTGGCCTTTTTCTTCTGTTCTGAATTTTTTTAACCTTTTCTTTTCAGATGCCTTAGAAATTGAGTGTAAACCTGTACTACTACTGCCTGTGTTTTCCTCTAAGCCTGTGGTAATTGGATTGCAGCTGATGTTCCTTACCGTGATTTACGGATTTAGGGGATGGGATTCTGATGATTTTTCCATTTGTAGATACACTGCTTAAGCCATGACTTTCCTTTTATTATTGGCATGGATGAAAATTCACGTCAGAATGCTTGATTAATTATTCAAAGAAGATAGTGTGTAAGCTGGTAATGGCTTAGAGAGTGTATACATGGCTCTTTGAATGACAGTTCATTTATTGTCCACTTCAGTAAAATTGTTAAATTTAGGCTTACTAAATAAAAATACCAACAATTTTAAATATTTGAGGTCATCTGAGGTAATATTGTCAGCAATCAAAAAATTCTAAGCTTTTATTATTTAGGGAAGATACTGGTTGTGCTCTCAGTGTTGTTTTGAGGTCCACATATCAAGTTGAACAGTTTCCCACTCTAATGATTCTCTCAGCTGAGTTCCTTAAACATCTGTAGTGCTTGATGAAAAATAACTGTAGGCAATCTACAGTTACCTTCCAGGCAGAGAGAGCAGTGGGTGTGCTGTACCTCAACTTGAGTAAGGCTTTTGACACTGCCTCCCACAGCATGCACATGCTGACAGTGGATGGATTACATAAGTGGACAGTGAAGTAGATTGGGAACTGGGTGAATGATCGGGCCTAGAGGTTTGTGATCTGTGACACAAAGTCCAGCTGGAGTCAAGTCAGCAGTAGAAGCTGATAGAAGCTGCTTCTGGGGCGAAAGCTGTCTAGCGTCTTCATTAACGGCCTGAATGCTGGCACTGTGTACCTCCAGCAAGTTCACAGATGGCTCAAAACAGAGAAGAGTTCTTTGTATACCACATGGTTATATTTGCTTTCAGAGGGCTGGAGATTTGGGCTGAGTGGAATTTTAAAGTACAGCAAGGGGAATTGCAGAATCCTGCATCAGGGATGAAATAACACTGTGGGGCTGACCAGCTGGGGGACAGCCGTGCAGAGAAGTAGCTTGGCGTACTGATTACCAACCGTCTGTGTGCTGGTAGTGCACTGCCATGGCTAAGGTGGCAGACAGCCTCCTGGGCTGCCTTAGGAAGAGTGTTGCCAGCTGGTTGGAGGAGGTGCTCTCTGCTCGGCACTGGTGAGGCTGCAAGTGGAGTGTCCAGTTCTGGGCTTTCCAGAAGAGAGAGATACTGCAGAGAGTTAAGTGCAGGGGCCTTTTGGTGATCAAAGATCTGGAGCTTTTCTTCATTAAGGAAAGGCTGAGAGGGCTGGGACTATTAGCCTGGAGAAGAGAAGATTCAGGAGTAATTTTGCTAATGCAGTGAGAAATGACAAAGGGGGAGAGCCAGATGCTTCTCAGTATCGTCTCCTACTCTGACATGGCACTGATGTGGCAGAAATTAAAATTCACGAAATTCCAGCGCAGTTCTTCACTGTGGGAAAGGTCAAACATTGGCAAGTGTTGTCCAGAGAAGTTCAATATCTCCTTGGTGGTACTAAAAATGCAACTGCACATGGTAGTGGGCAACTTACTGTCTCTAACACTGCTTGAGCAGGAAGTTTGACAGAATCAGACACAGAATCTCAAAACGGTTGAGGTTGGAAGTGACCTCTGAAGTTCATCTGGTCCATCCTCCTGCTCAAACAGAGCCACCTGGAGCCAATTGCCTGAGATGGTGTCCAGATGGCTTTGAATATCAGCAAGGATGGAGACTCCACAGCCTTGCTTGCAACCTGTGCCAGTGCTCAGTCACCCTCACAATAAAAAAAAAAAAAAAAAAATGCTACCTTAACAGGTCTGTTCTAGCCTATGTGATTCTGTAATCCTTAAGAAAATAGACCAGAAGGAGAAGGGATCAATATGATGTTTATTTGTCCTCTGAGAAGATTTGTCAGAGGGAACAAACACAGTGCTGAACAATCAGATCTTCCAGCAGAGCTGTGTTGTAAGATGGTGGTTGTTGTGGTACTAGAAACAGGACCATTTAATAGTTTAGGTTGGAAAAGACTTTTAAGATCGCTGAGTTCCACTGTTAACCCAGCACTGCCAAGTCCACCATTAAACCGTGTCCCTGAATGCCACATCTACACACCTGTTAAATACTTCTGGGGCTGCTGGTTCCACCACTCCCAGGGCAGTGTGTTCCAGTTCTTGAAAACCCTTGCCCTGAATAATTTTCCCACAATACTCATCTAAACCTTCCCTGATCAAGCTTGAGGTAATTTCCTCTTGTGCTATTGCTGGTTACTTGAGCCACCTGGTTACAACCTTTTTTCAGAGAGTTGTGGGAAGGAATAAGGTCTCTTCTAAGCCTCCTTTTCTCCAGGCTGAATCACCCCAGCTATCTTAGCCATTCCTCATAAGATTTGTTCTCCAGACACATCACCAGCTTTGCTGCTTCCTCTGGGCACACTTCAGTGCTTTCTGGAGTGAGGCGTCCAAAACTGAATGCAGGATTCAAGATGTGACCTCAAAAGTGCATAGTACAGGGGATGATGACTGCCCTGGCCCTGCTGGCCACATGTTTCTGATACAGACAAAGATGTCATTGGTGTTCTTGGCCACCTGGACACTGTGCTGGTTCATATCCAGTAGCTGTCAATCGGCACCCCCAGATCCTTTTCTGATGGGCAGCTTTCCAGCTCTTCCCCCAGCCTGTAGTGCTGCAAGTGGTTGTCAAGACCCAAATACAGGACCTGGCATTTGTCCTTGTTGAACCTCACACATTTGGGCTCAGCCCAGCAAAGAGATATTACTGCAATATTATTGGAGATATTACTGCAAAAACCTTAGCTTTCCTCTCTGCGGCCTTCCACCTTTTTCTTTTTTCTTTTTTTTTTTCTTTGGGGAGCAAATATTGTATTCAAACTCGTAATATATCACAACAGGCAAAAAAGTGGTTTGTGAGCCAACTGTCATGCAACTGTGATACTTAGGCTGTGATTTTGACCAAAGCAATACCTTATTTTTCCTATCCTGCCTGCAACTGTGCAAAGAGGAAGGGAAGGTCAAGCAACTGCTTCATGGAGATATTTTTCATGCAGTATTTTACAAAGCAATAGTTCTCTTTTCAGAGATACTCTAAAATCCAGGGATACTAACCAATGTTCACAGAAAGCATCTTTTCCTCAGGTGTTCTGTAGATTTTGTTTCTAAATTGCAGTGAAAAGATTTAGTGTATTTATTTTTTCAGAAACCAATATTCTTTTTTTTTTCTATCTGTGATTTGTAAAATTTTGGATCAGTTTGTGATACAAGTATATGGTGTAAGTATGTGGTACATACTTGGTGTGTATTTATTTCATAAAGCTCGCCAATACTTAGTTTGGCATTACACAAGAGTTTATGTATTTGTATGATAGGCATTTGTGTGCCAGGTTTCAGCTTATGTGTACCTGTTTTGTTCCCCATCAACTGCTTTATGGCAAGTCCTTTTGATAACTTGATTGCTACTACTGTAGATGATATGGAAAATGAATCATTAAAATTCTTGTATCTATTGTTTGTAAGTAGACATTTTGTTTATCAAGGCAAAAGGAGATTGGGGGTTTTCAGTGATATTTATTTTCCTTCATTCTTGCAGCCTCCTGACACTGTCCCTCCTCATGGTTGAAAGATGCTGGATGTTCCAGCAGTAGAAGGAATGATAAACACGTTGGCTACTTAGTTGTCAGTGGAAGGTATCTGCAAGGATGGGAAGTTAGGCATGGGAAGCCTTAGGAAAGTTCAGTTGCTGGGTGCTTCAACAGCTTCTAAATGTTACGGAACATTTTCTGGGTCCTCTTGACTTGCACCACTTTGACACTAAATGGTAGATTTATGTTGGTGAGAGATGGAGAAATAAAAGTGAGGACAGAATTAGGTGTTTGGGATAGGCTGGACCTAATGTTAGAGCCGTTTTCTGAGCATCTCCCATTTTACAATTATAGATCAACGCTAAAGCATGTACCCTAAAGCAACGCATTCTGTGTGCCAGCTTTGTAGAAAGTGTATAGCATTTTGTTTAGGTGAGTTCTTTACTTTGGATTACTTCATGGGGTTTCTTGTAAGACTGTTTCTCGTTACAGATGCTAGAATTCTTGGCAGCTGAAATAACAGTGCAGAGATTACATTGAGATAGAAGAAGTCAAAGGGTGTTTTGTTTGCAAGAACACAGTACATACCCAGATATGGGAAATGTTGTACATAGAGGCTCTTAAAAGAAGTATTTGCTTTCAAGAAAAAAAGTAACCCTCCAGTTCATAGAAATGAGACTACTGAGCACTGAAGCTTATGTACATGTGGAGAGGTATCAAAATAGGGAGTATGCAAGCAGCAACTGTAATGTGTTTAACAGCAAGGTTTGTTGGTTGCATTTTGTCACATGGTACCTCTTCATCTCCTTGCCAACATGCAGCCTCCATGTAGTTTTATTGATACTCAGTTCTCGGGTCATAAAACGTCTTCTCTGTCTATAGATTAGGCTATTGAAGCTCCGCCCACTTCCTTTGTTCTGTTTCTTATCATTCTCAACTCCTTTGTGCGAGCAGTTGCTTGTATGTTCCAAACTTCTCTTGAACGTCTTTTTTTCTTTGTTTCCCTTTGGCTGTATGTTTGCCAGATGCTTCTTAGTTGTTGACAGCAAGTTGAGATGTCCTTTAACATAAGGTGGTCCCCCAATTTTGAGATCTCAGATCTTCTGAGCAGACTTGATAACCCTTTTTTCTTTAGCATTCCCTTTCCTTTATATTGAAGCACTTATAGTTGAACTATAATATAGCAAATAATACAGCAAACTATAAATATAGCAGTGAAGTGAGTGTATACTAAGTTTCTTGCTGACAGGTGAATTAATATTTGTCAGCTGTAGTTCTCTGTGTTTGATATTAAGTTGCCTTGAAGCTGGATTACAAATTTAAGGACTCTTTTGGAGCACTTCAGAGGATGGAGTAAATGGCTTGGGAAATAAGGAATTCCAGCAGAGGCCGCAGTTGCTTTTAAGTTGCTCTTCATAATGGTATTGTTCTTTGTGTGGTCAAGTGTCAGATAGATGGCCTTCATACAGAAGAGAAGGAAAAACCTTAAAAATTCACATTGTTGTATTTCATCAGAAGGGTACCCTGTGGTTTTCTGTACAGCAGGAAAGTTTGATGCAGATCTGATGGATCTTGTTATAGCAGATCATTGAGTATATGAGAGCTCTTACTCCAGCCTCAGGCCTGCACCAGGAAGCATGAACTCAAGAAGTGGGCCCATGGGAATCTCATAAGGCCAAGTGCAAGGTGCTTCACCTGGGTTGGGGCAACCCTTGCTATTAACACAGGCTGGGGGATGAGCAGATGGAGCAGCCCCTCACAAAGAAGGATTCGAGGGTGCTGGTGGGTGAGAGGCTGGATGTGATCCAGCTAAGTCCCCAGCACAGGAAGTACATCGACCTCTTGGATTGAGTCCGGGGGAGGGCCACCAAGATGTTTAGAGGGATGGAGCACCTCTCCAATGAGGAAAAGCTGAGAGAATTGGGATTGTTCAGACTGGAAAAGGGAAGGCTTTGGGGTGACTTACTTGGTGCCTATCAGGCATTTTATGATTCTGTGATTTTCAAGCAGGTGCAAGTAAGAAAAGCAGATGTTGCTCATGTTGTCTCATTGTCTAGACTGTATCCTTCCTAAATCAGAATTTTTTGGTATGTTGGCCTTTGGCCTGATGATTTGGCTGCCTCTCTTCTAGATAAAGCAACTGTAAAGTAGATTTAAAACTACACAGGAGCCCACGCTGGAGAGATGCTGTGGAAAAGCTGTCTAGGGGGAAGCCTGTGAGAACAGGTAGTAGCTGTTGCTGTGCATTTGGATCTGTCCTAGGTCCTGAACAGTATAGTCTCTCACTGACAATTTCAGAGTTGGAATTGAGGTGGTAGATGAAAAAGTTAACAGAGGATGCAAAACTGTGGAAGATTAGATATACTTAAGATTGTAGTTGTTTAGCTTCAGAAAATCCCACTACCAAACCAGTAAGCAAAAATGTAAAACCAACAATGAATAAAAAGTACCTCATGAGAGATTCTACACATTCTATGAAGTTATGAAGTCATTGTGATTCAGAAGTAGCCAGGCTTCTGGAGTGTTTCAGAATTTTACTTCAAATTGTGAGAGATTCTTTTGTGTAATAAACCTGATGTAAATCTTGACCCTTTCTTTGTATTTCAGAATTGTAGGACTTTTTTTTTTTTGTCATTGTTTTCTGAAAAAGAAGGACTAGTTAGTATGAGAAAATAGTGAAATTAGGTGCTAGTTATGTGATTTATGATTTAGGCTGAAGTAACTAAGACTGCTTAATTCTCAGAAGACTTGTTTCTCCTCAGACTTCGAAAAAATTCAAGTTGCGGAAAAAGATATGAAAAAACAGCATTTAATAGCCATAAAGACAATTTAGAAAATACCCCAAAAAGAGTTTTCTAGTAGGATTTCATAGGATATGCTGGGAGTGTGATCACTGACAGTGTTTAATATCCCTCCAGGGAAAAGAGATGGTGGGAATGCAGTGGAATTTGACTAGAATTTTAAAATATGCTGAATTGGAAGGGACCCACAAGGATCAGTGTCCACCTCTGACCCTTCACAGGACCATCGCTCAGAATCACACCATGTGCCTGAGAGCATTGTCCAAACACTCCTTGAACTGTCAGGCTTGGTACTGTGACCACTTCCCTGAGGAGCCTGGGCCAGTGCTCAGCCACCCTTTTGGATGAAGCACATTTTCCTGATATCCAGCCTAAACCTCTCCTGAATCAGTTTCATGCTATTTCCTCAAGTCCTGTCCTGGTCACCAGAGTGAAGAGATGTGTATACCTGCCCCTCCTCTTCCCATTGTGAGGAAGTTGTAACTGCAGTGAGGTCTCCCCTCAGTCTCCTCCAGGCTGAACAGTGACCTCAGCTGCTCCTCACGTGGCTTCCCCTCCAAACCCTTCACCATCCCTGTGGTCCTCCTTTGGATCCTAACAGCTTAATGTCTTTCTTACATTGTGGTGCCCAAAGCTGCCCTCAGCACTCAGGGTGAGGCTGCCCCAGTGCAGAGCAGAGCGAGACAGTCCCCTCCCTTGTCTGGCTGTGATGCTGTGCCTGATGCACCTCAGGACAGGGTTGGCTCTCCTGGCTGCCAGGGCACTGCTGGCTCACGATCAGCCTGTCACTGACCAGGACCCTCATGATGGACCAGGAAATGGAAGTGCTGACCTTTTGGGGTTCTTTCCAGACACTCCTTTGACTGATTCTAGAGTATCTTCCATTTGACAGATTATGTTTTAGTTTTCCAGATGACATGCTATGTGCACAAGCTTTCTTTGAAAAAGTCTTGTTAAAGGTCCTGTACAGTGTCCATGTTGATTCATCTGCACAGAGAAGCTCTTGATTGTTACGTGTAAGCATGTTCTCTGTCTTGCCCTTCTTAGTGTACGCGTGGATGTTGGTTATATTCAACAAAGTGCGGATCAATTAAAGTGACTGGCTTGTCTTAATGCAGGCATATATTTTAAGTATGATAAAGTAGTTTTCATCCCTTTTTCTCTTGCTAGCTTTGTGTACTGTTGTAGGTTTGATTATGCTGACTAATTCCCATAGAAGTTGCTCCTATGCCTGATTTTGATGTCTGTTTGCTGATCCAGATGGTGAACAGATGAAAAACTCAGTATGTCTCTACTTGGAAGCATAATCAGAAACATGGCATGACACCAGGAGAAATGCAAAATTCAGAATGAGAAAAAATACACTCTTCCCACAATGCAGAAGCATGTTTATTGTACAGTCAAATTTTACTTGGTTTTATAAGCAAATGATGAAGATCACAGAATTGTTGAGATTAGAAGGAGCTTCCAGAGACTGTTGAGCGCTCAAAGTAGGATCAACCAGAGCAGGTTGCTCTGAACATTGTACGATTGTGTTTTCAGTATCTTAAAGAAGGAGAAATGTGCAGGCTCTCAGGGCAACCTGTTCCAGTCTTTGACCATTTTTTATAGTTCTTAGGTTTAATTGGAACTTCCTTTATTTTTTTTCTCCATTGTCTCTTGGCCTGTCACTGGATATTGCTTAGAAGTGTTTCCATCATCATTGCTCTCTCCCGTCAAGTGGAGGCTCTTCCACCCCCACCCTCCCAGGTTTTCTCTTTTCACAGCTGAACAATCTCTGCTTGCTTGGTTTCTCCTCATATGGCAGAACCTCCAGTTCTTTAAGCATCTTAGTGGCCTTTCTCAGGACTCACTCCAGTAAACAAGTGTCTCTTGTACTGAGGCACCCAGAGCTGGTGGTTTTATTCCAGATAGAGCATTGCAAGTTGTGTATAGAGCATGAGTCAACTCCCCCAAACTGCTGGCATTGGAGAGCTCTTCTGCACCCCTTTCTCTTCAGGGAACTGTATCCCATGGATTCTTCAAAGAACAGGTTGTTCTTGATTGATGAAGTCTGTTCTTAGGAAGTCTAGGGTTGTGATCCTGCTTTTGTCTTGCTCCATTCTTTCAGGTTCCTGAACTTCACCTGCACTGTCTCTGCATCCAGTATAACGATGCTGTGATGAAACGCCCTCAGACTTGATGATCACTACATGAGTGATGATAGCTTGCTGTTATGGTGTCCTTGACAGTCTGAGCTTGGGATTTCACTTTGGGCTGTTGAGCAAATGCTTCCTGCATCTTGTCTAACTAAGCTGATCACCAGCGGCAATACTTCACCTAATGGAGGAAACAAAAGAATTGTTTGGTACCACAAACCTGACTGTTTCATTTTCAGTGTTTACTGAGTGGCTGCTGCCCTGTAAGTGAATTTCCACAAGCCCTTGAACGCTTAAGCGAACTGTGTTGAGTAAGCACTTACAGAAACAGAGTAACAGAATATGTTTGTCATTTGTCTGAACACAGCAGCTCTTTGCTAGGCCTGTCCTTCCAACAGTATACTTCTTCCCATAGATCCGTAGCCCTTGCACCAGAGCAAGCGAGTTTAGACAAATGCACTGAGTTAAAGTCACTTGGAAGTCTTAAAAAATTGAGCATGCGTTAGCATGTCATTTACTAAAATCACAATTTTTTGAAAAGTGTACTCAAAGGTTTAACAGCAGAACTGTGTCTAATACTGTACTAGCTGCTGTGGTCTTTGGTGCCATTGTTTCAGAAGCAAAAGTTTTAGGTCTGACAGCACTTAAGTAAGACTTTTGTTGTTCCTATTCTGCCTCAGCAGCAGAGATGGAATAATATTTTTTCCACTCATTAGACACACATTTGGTGTGACATTTAGTCTAGAGGATTTTATGCAGGTGTAACACTAACATAGTGTTAATCCATGTTGAGTAATTCAGTAACAGCATTGAGGGGAGGAACACACACTCAACATGTAAAGCTTCCCTCAAATTTAAGCTTATGAATTGCAGTTCAAGACTGCTGTACCTTGAGAGAAAATGCTCTGTTTGCATTTCTTCATCTCTTAAGCAGAGTAAGAGCAATGGTGTTGAGCCAACTGAACAATGTCCCCCTAATAATCCATCAAATAGTCCAAGTTCTAACTAAAGCTACTTCTAGTTTAGAATGAATAAACTAAAGCATGCCTTTATTCCTCCTACTACAGGTGCTACAAGCCTGATTAAAAGTTGTAATTATGTCATTTAACAGCTGTTTTACCTATTTCAAATTGTCAAGCAACTGGTTATTGCTCACCTTTCCCTTTGCCCTCCTTTTTTTTCCCCCTGCCTTTGATTTGAGGCAGGGTTTCCCAGGGTTGAACCTTTTAGGTATTTTATTCTCAACAGATTTTTCTATAAAGGCTGTAATAGCACCATTCACTATTTCTTTGTGTACCTTTGCCACAAGTAGTTTTTGTCAAGGTGTCTTTATGTTCTGTGCTCATTTGACTTGCACTTCCTTTGTGGTCCAGTTCAAAACTTGGTCTCCAGTGATACAATGTCTTGAAGCAGGTTGCAGAAAGTTTGCCTGAGATTCCTGATAATGAATGTTTTTCTGTGAACTAAATGATATCAACAGCTGAGTTAGAAGTTGGAGGCTAAAGGCCTTTTGCCAGTGGAAGCTGATTGTCAGTGCAGAATATCAGGACCTTTACAAATGACAGCTAGCAGCAGTTTACAATTGTTAACCAAGCAATATAATTAATAATTCAGCTGAAAAATCCAGCTGAGCTGTATCAGATCTTGTTAATCTTCATTCAGTAGAAGAGTTGGGCTTACAATTAACACATGTGGTTTCCAACAGGAAATTACTCATAATCTGCTTAACATTGTTTTCCATGAATATATTTGCCCATGTTTTACACTTCTATTCTGAAAAATAAAACATCTTAGTGTTTGGGGATATAATAGTAGAACTATCAACAATTATATATATATCCTTGATACATGCAAATACATTGTGAATATATTAGTGTTATTCATGGTAATTGTAGATTGCTTAGAACTATCTATAAAATTAGTGTGATGAGGTATTTTTTATTAACTGCTTACTTGTTCTGAAGGTTTGTTTGGGTATGGAAGAAAGTTTACTTCACAACTCCTTGAGAGTCCATTTTTAGAACATACAGGGAGACAATTGTGGATTTTTACTATGGCATTTCTATCCTGAACTGTTTCCATGTAAAATTATTCAAGCCCAAAACTTGCTGAAGATAAAGACTGCCACAGTGGAGCAGCAAGGTTGTTGTATGAATGGGAGAGATCTTAGCACCATCAGTAAACCCATTGCTGATCTTTCCTGTTTGCTAACTGGAAAAAATATTGTGCAGGTGTCATGACAAATGAAGGTAATCTGCCAAATGGCAGAGGTTTTGTTACTATGGAAATGAGCCCAATCTTGGGGGGAGGGAAGAGCCTTAATTTGGGGGTTTTTCAGATGTATGTGTAAACACAAAGAAATACTTGCAAGAATTTACAGGGACTGGTCCAGTGAAATATTTACAATGTGCAAAAGTGTTCATAATGTTTGCAGATTGTAAAAAATTTGGGGAGTTTTCAAGGGTTTTGGCAGGAAGGATTAAATTTGAAATGTCTTGGCAACTTGATTGTATCTTTTAAAACAAAATGAAAAAAGCTGTGCTTATCAAGTTGTCTGTGGCAAGTGCAAATCGTGTGTTTAAAAGGCATAATTATTAGCACAGATAGATAAAAAGTACTGGAAGCTCAATTTTGAGATTTGCAGGGAAATGTTTTCTTGCTAGTCTGGGTTGAATAGGTCTGCTGTGCCATATTGCCGCGAAGCTGCCAAATAATACCTGGAATGCAGTTAAAAGTGTGACTTTGGAAGCATGTGAGACATTTCTTCTTCCTAACAGCAAACAACAAGTATTGCTTTCAGCTTTGGTCAACGTGGTTTACATGTGATATGGACTGAGAGAACCCAGAAGATACTTTCTTCACGACTTCTAAGCTGAAAATTAGGGCACAAGTTTCATAAAAGGTCATGAAGTCCAGAGCAGAAAATTGAGTGGCTACAGAATGGAAGGGGCTGCACTGTTCTTTGTGTTTGACAGCAGATTGACATGCATTAAATGCTAATAAGGAAGAAAAAATTGTCCAATTAAAAAAAACCAAAAACAAACAAAAACTAAATAGTGAGTTGGACTATGGAGTTTGATTGTTGAAATTTTAGCAGTAAAGGTTATATGAATTTTTTTTTTTTCCTTGCTTCTTAAATAGCTTATATACTGTTACTTACTGAAACTTTACTGTTGGGGCGACGTTGAGCAGTCATCTCCATTCTCTTTGTAAGCTTTAACTTCCTGGGGATGGTGGGAGAATTCCCCCTCACTGCTCACTGAATCAGTTCTGTTAACTCCAGGGTAATGGTGTTTGTTCCTTAAAATAAAAGTAGTGAGCTGGTTTGTTTCTGCAGGAAGTGTCTTGAGGAATACCTTCCTCTTAATATAGGTCAAGAGGGGAAAAGTGGTGACTTTTCTAGGAGGAAGCTTTCTTGGCATGCTCTACAGGAATTCATTGAGCTTGTATTCTCACTGCTGCCTTCAGTTGGTCAGGCTTCAGTTTTTCCAGCTTTTAACTGCTGGACCATGAGATTTCTATATTCCTGTGGTCTGAATGCTGTATGGGACAAAAAACCACTATGCTTTTCAAACCTCAGAATTTTTATTTAGATCAAAGTTGTTTGTATGAAATATGAAGATTCTTCTGATTGTCAGTCTGTTACTGAAAATGCAACTTCTCACTGCCTGTGGTTTTCAGATGTAGTAGTTTTATTTTTCAACTAATCTGAACTGTAAGCTATTTGAGTAGTTTATGGTGCAGAGGAATGTTAGTAGCTGTTGCTTGAAGTCCGACATAAGGTGAGCTGTATGCTGCACAGTTAACATAGGACTTTCTTCTTTATTTTGGAGGACTTATCTGAAAAACCAGTTAGTTAAAAAACATGCATTTCAGAGTAATCTCGGTGATGGTGGCAGAACAAGCGTATGTGCATATGGTGTCTTTTTTGTATGATGTGTTTTCTTTTTTTCCTGGGTAGTAAAATGGAGGCAAAAAAGAGAGTGGTAGGAATGAGGTGTAGGCAGGAGAGGATTAAAAGAGCTTAGAAAAGTGTGTGTTAGCTAAGTCTGTAATGTAAAGTGATGGACATTAAGTCTATAAAGGGTGCAAAAAGGCCAAACAAAAGGTAAAGAACCTGCAGTTTCTTCCATGAACTGGATCTTCTGCTAAAAGATATATTTTTAAAGCTTACATTTTGTCTTGGAAGGGTTGAGTCTTTGTGTGGTAAAGACTTCACAAAGCAATGTTCTGTACTAACAGATTGTTGTACTGAGAATTGTCAATAATTCTTGCTTTTAGCATTGCTGTGGCACTAATGAACTTGTAATAGAAACAATAGGGTAAGCCAGTAGAAAGCTCAGGGACTTGTTTCTGTCCTAGCATATGTTCTGGTTAAATCGATGAGAGTAAAGGCCCATACTTCAGTGGAGCATTAGGAAGGCATAATTTTAAGTGCTTTTTATTCTGATTCATACTCTGAAGTTCTACCTGTGATTTTTCCCTTTGCCTACAAGAAAAATTCGGTGCTTCTGACATTTTTTCCTTCTGTGCTTTTTACCATGGGGTACAGAAGGGAGCTTATCAATTTTGTTCTCATTGCTTTTCCTCTCTTTTTCAGAAGTAAGAAACTTTTTAGCAAGAAAAAGTTGAAAAGAAAACAGAAGACTAAATTGAAAGTAAAAACACGCAACAAGGTAAGCTTGTAACTAACCTGACAAAGTTCTGACTCAAAAACGACAGTACCTTCAGTTAAAAGAAATACAAGAAAACATAAGCATGGCTAACAATTTGTTTAGAGGAGTTAATAGTAGACCAGTATTGTCTATTTACTGTATCCTACATGACTGTGATACCAATGTTAAACTTATTGAATGGCTTTTGCTACTACTGTTCAACAGGAAATAATATGAACAGTATTTTTAGTTCTCCAGTTCCTAAACCCCAAGTGTAGCTAAACATATTGGTCTTAGAGGTAAATTTTGAGATCTGTGTTTAGTCAACAGTTAAAGACTACTGCTCCAAAGGTTTGGTCATATCAACTAAAGAAGAAAGGGAGCATTCTAAGGATTCCAAAGTTACCTCTAAAAATTCCTCCATAATGGAAAATGTAATAGATGATACCTAATGGTTCTATTAACGTGTTCTCCCCATGTAACCCCTGTCTTCCATCACTTTAAAGAGTGAGAACCATGCAGTGAACTTAATAAAAATGTTTACATCTTCACTCTTTATAGAGAGTAAATTAGCAATGCTATTTCAAAATACTGTGCTACATTCTTTCTCTATTAGAGAGCTATTATTTCTCTATGTAAGCTAGAATCTTGGGGAGATTTTCATGAAGACTTGCTTTCATGAAGGCTTGTAGTCAGTAAAGAGAAAGCTCATTTTTGGAGTGGTTCTGAGGGACAGAACCACTGAAATATCCAGTGAAAACACTTTGTAGTCAGTTGGATGTCCTTATAATACAAATTCAGTGTAGAACCACTTGGCCATGTTATCCCTCTTTGCCAAACCTCTTGTAGTTACTATATCTCAAGACAGACGACTTTGGGAGGGTGAAGCAAACCCTCTATCTGTTAATTTGGTATTGACATTTTGGAGACGTAGCAGATTATTCTGCTTATCTCAAGTCGTGCAGCTTCAGACTATGGTATAGAAAGAGCTTATCTTCATTTCTGTTCTCAGCACTGTACAGTAAAATATTTGTGGTCCAAACCAAATTTCTCAGTCCTTTCTTCAGTTACTATAAGAAGTTTTAGCTCTGTCCTCTCCATGACATTATCAACCCACTGTCAACAAAGACAACCAAGTTAGAAATTTGAAGAAATTTTTAATTCTGTCTGGTATGTTCTGTCTGGTGACAGAAACTTGTGCTTTTAATGTGAGGTAACTCTTCGGCTTTGATCATTGTAACTCTGTAGAGGGACCCATGTCCATCTGGGTGGTGGAGCCCTAGTTTTACTGCCAAGTAGAAAGCTAAATACAGAATGGCTGTTCACAAGCTCAACAGTCAGATGTGGTTCTTAGATTTAGTTGCATTGGATAAATGGAGTGGCAGGATCCTTGGCCAGGACAATGTGAACATATGAAAGGCTAGTTCTTGTGAGTAGTAATGGATATGGCACTAACTGATAATCTCCTGACCTCATCCCTATGGAAGGTTGTTCTCAGGATTTTTCTTGGATTTAAGTCAGTTTCTACCTGAAGCATTGAGATTTATATCTTCAAAAGTCATAATGGGTTTTTGTATGGCTTTTACTGATGCCGTTCTAGACAGTGTTTGAGGCAGACCAGGGTTGACCATTAGAAGTTGGTCTTCATTCTGGGTGACTCAGGTACACAAAGGCACTCCAGCTTATTTTTGCATGATAGCAAAAAATTGTGTATTTCCTGAAAAATGTTGCTGAGAAGGTGAAGAAAAAACAAGATTCATATCTTGAGGTTATGAAACTGACAAAGTGGGGTGGTTTTGTTTATTGGGGTTTTTTTTGTAGTTGGTTTGTTATGGGAGGATTTTTTGTTTGTGGGTTGTTAGGTTTTTTTTTAATATACTTTTCAATGCATCCCAATACTTACCATGGCAGAATCAACACAGTGATTATTTTTGCACTGGAATGTCTGAAAATGAATGTGTCTATTGTCAGGAAAATGTGAGCTTCCATTTGGAACCTTTAAAATAGAGCAGATTGAAAAGTCTTTCACTGCTGGACATTCTGAGCAGTAGAGATTGTGTGCATTGGTTTATTTGTTGAAGAAACAGGGTCTTTTAGTGTAAACAGAGATGGAAGCTTTCTCTTAATACACTTAGTAGAGGCAGAGAGGGCACCCAAAAATTGGTTATTTATATCCTGTGCTTACTAAAAATGATTGAGTAATGAAAGAGGACAGAACTTTAAAAGAGAAGTAATTGTTAAGCAACTAGAAGAAAATAGTTTCTACTATTTAAGCATTAGATATTAGAACATTTAGGTATAAAACTAAGTGGTGGTATAAAACACAGCCCAGTAGTTTGAGCCTTATTCTATTCCTTAGCTGGATCCTGCTATGATCACTGGTATTTGCACTAATTTTTGGGTTTGTGGTTTAGTATCTATTTAAATGGAGGTATAAAAGTTTTCCATGTGGTGCAGTCTGTTTTGGCTTTAGCCATTCACTGCTGACATAAGTGACTTTTGCATAGAAAACAAGTATCTGATTGTTAGACATGGGTGTAGCCCCTTGGATTCCAGTCCCTACCTGCCTCCTGCCCTTTTTTTTCCTTTTGTCAAAGAAGATCGCCAGAAAATTGTACGACCATGTAACTTTCCCCAGCTATGGATATTGGCACTAGCCCCCATCCCCCTTCAGACACCCTGGATGTTTTCCCCCTTTGTTAATTCACCATCTTCTGTTAGTTCACCATCTTCTGTCTTCATAATGTTATTTGAAGAATACTGAAAAATTGGACTCCACCAAACACAGCTTGTACTTGAAATGATTGATGTCCACCTGATTAGTTTATGCAGAAGTTTTAAACTATGACTTTTTCAGCTTTATACAAATGGAAGGAGTAAAAGTTTTAGGGGGACATTCATGTAGCAGACAAATTCCTCGTAAGCTAATGAATAGATGTGTAAAACAGATTGACCGGGGTGAATATTGTCTCATTAAAAACAGGTGTAGGTTCGCAAATAATTTGGCATTGTTTTCAGTGGTTTCTGTATTATTTGGTCTTTCAACCTCAAGAGGGCATCCCTTTCTAAGAGATCTTTTCACTGTCAGAAGAAGAATTTGGTTTCTTCTCAGTGTTACACATGGATTAGATCAGATGGTTATTATAACCTGAGCCATCTCTAACAGCAGATAAACTTTCCTGTCCTAGATTATAGTCTATTTCCATCATATTTAAGAATAAACCATTACTACAGTAATCTCCTTCAAGAGGAAGAAAACAAATAGGTCAGAAGATAAGCTATGTATAGGTTTCATCTTAGGGAAAACAGTTACTTTATGGGTGAGACAAGTGTAGAGGAGACCAGACGGCTTTGGGTTTTCCCACTCCTTTCCTTGAGTGTACTGCAACATTACAAAAGGCTAACTGAGAAGAGCAGTTAAGAGTAGGTTGCTCTTATCTTTTGAACCAAACCTGTGCTGTTTTCCCTCTCCTCCATTATTCATTCTTCCATTTAGCAGGGGCTATATGTTTACAAGGATAAGCCAGGCATCAGGGTGTGGGCATCTGTGCTTTGATCTCTCATAAGTTAGGGTCTTATCTTTCAGAAGATAAAATGTAACACACAAGAAATAAAATCTTCATGTATTAAAACTCTGTTCACCAATAATGGATATTTAAGTTTTACAATGTATGCTTCACCATATCTCTTGATTTAAGAAGGTGTGCATTTAATTTTTGATGATACCAAGTGAAAAAGCAAAGATGAAGTTTCAGAATGTCCCACTATGTTAGGGAGTCAAACAGCATAATTCTATTTTCCAGTCTGTAAGCTCTCTTCTTTTTGAAAGCAGTAGCAATTTTATTTTTCAAGAAACCAGATGCTTTGGGGAAAAAGCTAATATAGAAGCTATCATCGCATCTTCTACTTAGGCACTCTGGAAGCTGAGTTTGTAGTCAAATTTAATGAGTGCTTTGGATTGCAATATTCCAGTAGCTGTTAAGAATAGGACATTCAGAGGTGGAGAAAGTGATTGTTGCTCTTTACCTTGCCCAAGTGTCATGTGACTCTTGATACTCTTTAACACCATGAAAACAAGCTGTAAGGCATTTCTTTTTGAAATAACATATCCTGTAGCTCAAGAGCAGTCTGGATTATTAACAATTCTAGATCTGTGGAAAATTAATAAATTGCTTTAGTGAGTTCTTAGAAGTTGATTAACATTTTGGTTTAATGTTCTACTGTTTTTCTTGGCAATGTAGATGTGTTTTGTACCAACATGAAATGTAGTATCTTCAAGAGAATTGTAAGTTAAAGTAGACTTTATTAGTTTGGTAAAAGAATTACTAAGTGAGGTTCTATAGGTACAGGTATTGGTTAGATTTTCTTACTGATCTATTCTACCTCAAAATCTGTGAGTCAGCAGCAAGATTATACCGGTGATATCATGGATCTCATAATATTGGGCAAGTTTTTATGATTGTGTAGGAGGTATTCATTCGCTGCAGAAAAGTAAACTTTCAGGTGATGATGGGATGAACTTACATCCCAGTTTTCTGACCTGTTCAGTGTATCTGACCTCAGTGAAGTTAGAAATCTGTTACCTGGAAAGGAAGAACACTTGCATATGGAAAAAACCTCCTGATAGTTGTTTTGAATACTTTCCTCTACCACTGTTGAAGAAAAGAAAAAAAATAATCAAAAAAAGCTGCTCACTGAATGAGCATTTGCATTAGAGGGACGGAAAGTTTTGCTGTTTTTTTTTCTTTTTGTCATCAGCTCCATTCTTGCCTTATGTAAAGGAAATCTAAAAAAGTGATGTTTGTACAACCTGCTTATATACATCCACTTTTGAACAGATGTTTGTTTTGAAGACTTATCAACTATAAGTAATATAGTTAAACCTCTTAGACTTAAACAAACCCATCACAAATCATATCAGTGTTTTTTATCTTATGGTGAAGTTTCTTGAGGATGTTGAGCTGTACTGAAGTCTGGGTAGGATATTAGTGTATCTAAATATTGTTCATGCATTGTCACAGAAAAGCAAAACACTGAACATAGAGATAGAACAGTTAAAGCGCTTACTGGTTAATAGTTGTAAAGTACTGAGAATAAGGAGTTCATTTCTGAAAATTAGTCAGGTTGTTATCAATAGGCAAGAAAGCATACATTGACTTTATCTAGCACTGTAATGTCTAAAAATATCTGTGCTGGTTTAACAGTTTGGCCAGTCAGTTTCAAATGAAACTGTATGAGTTGACTAAAGCTTGTCATAGACTTATGGCTAAATGACTACGGGACAGAACTTAGGCTCTTCTGGGTGCAAGACTTAGCTGAGCTGACAAGAAAGAATTGGAATGGAAACTCTTCACAGAAGTTACAGTTACAATATGTGATATTAACTAGATAAGTGAATTTTCAGATAGATATCTGGAGCCTCTGAAATATCTGTTTTTCTTCCTGTAACTGTCAGTAAAAAACTTTAGTAAACTAAGTTTACTAAGGAATTCCACCTGTTTCGTTCAATTGAGCTAGCTTTGAAGCTGAAATGTGTATGGATTTGGTGTAATGTGTATGGATACTTGATGTACAGAAGCGTTGCATCTTATAACTGTTCAATTTTCTGGTGTCAAATAAACTTCAAAATTTGTTGGAGCTCGTTATCAGTGGGGTCAATTTAAATTTATTTTATTACAGTTTGATACTGGAATAATGTATGACGTTGTACTTTGGGTTCTTGCACTGATTAATATTGTGGGGTTTTTAACAGGAGCTTTACTATTTCAAAGATATTAATAATGAACAAGGAATAAACTTTGCTGTCTTTCAATCACTAATGGCAGAAGTTCTGTTGAGCT
>VWYP01018622.1:0-21804 GCA_013400435.1 Pycnonotus jocosus | reverse complement strand
AATTTATCTAGTGTGAAGAATTATATCATGTTATAAATATTATAATTTGGCCTAAGGATGAGGGCAAACTGTGAGTTTTGAACATAGAGTTCTGGGACAATATCTTAATAGAGCACAGACATGAAATATTTAATTAATGTTAATATTATGATTATTAACATTTTATGCTAATCAATCAAGATGTAAATTTTCCAAAGTTATAAACAAAGGGAGAGAGAGATGAAGGTCTGATTTAGCCATAGGAGAATTTAGAGCTGAGGTAGCCCAAAGAGCAGAACTATATCTCTCAGTAACCTAAAATCTCTATAGTAGTATAGAAAAAGTGGGATGGGTCTACCATGTGTTTAATAACTTCTGTTCTACACTCACAGATATAAAACCAATATAAACCCTCCAGTGGTTTATATGCACAGAGGTAGCAGTAACCAGCACCATGGATCTGGGGAAAGAGGACACGTGTTCTGGGTAATTGATGACTCTGGCTCCTGGCTGGTGGCCAGCCCTTTATGCACAGTGGACTTGGCTCAGCCTTCTGCTCATTCTTGGACATCAGCCTTCCCAAGGGGTTGTTATTTCTACCTCTAATTGCTATCCATTGTAGGTGGTTGGCATAAGTAGCCCATGGCCTTCTTGGTCATCCCAAACAAATTTTCTTGGATTTTGCCATAGCTAAACCAAGCAGCCGTTACTATCATCAAACATGATGTGAGCATTTAAATTTTTTCAATATTCATTGTTCATCTTTGTTTCTTTGTCATGATTAGTTAAACAGGGTCAGATACAGTAGAGAGCTTTCAAGAAAGGTTTTCCTGCAGCAATTGTCTGAATGTTGCTTGCTTTATTAGGACATGCCAGAATCATCAAACATACTAGACTTGGGCAGATGTTGTCAAGGTTTTACTTACCTGAGCAGCAATTTTGGGTAGCCTTCATCGCATAATATTTTTCTACTGAGTGTCCTTTTTTTCTTGACTTAAAGATTTCCCAATTCTCAGACTGAAAGACCCAGAAAATAACATTTTCTATAAACATTTTCCATATTTTGATCAGTTCCATGTATGGCCTAAAAAGTCCTTAAGCAACATAAAGATTTGGATAATGTAAAACTGTATGTAACATCCAAATGACTCTCTGTTAGGAAAATGAATGATTTTTTTGCATCTAAAGTCTTGCCCCAAACTAATTGCTAGAGAGTTAAAAGTTGTCACAACCAAGCTCTGCCTATTACAAAGTATGTGGTTTAAGCTGCTAGAACAGTGCTGCAGTCAGAAGAAACTTGGCCAGGGTAACTGATCTTTTTAGCAGAAACATACTGGTATGTTTATAGACAGCTGCCCCAGTGGTTTTTCAGCTTGAAGCAGATAAATGAGGACACCTACCTTTTAAAATACAACACAACTATTATGTTTTAATTATCATTAAAAGTGCAACATTTCCCATATAGGGAAAGACAAAGAAATAGGAATAAAGACTACATACTGTTCATGAGCACACACACGCACATGAAAGTTAAAAGAAGGGTAAATTTTCTGAGTTTTTATGATTATAAGCATATTTTATTGATGACAAAAGTCTTGAGAGGAAAAGATGGTGTGTACATGATTCTAGATGAGGTGTTAGCATGTTGACATAAAAATCCACATTTTTCTGTGTGGTGGAGACATCTGAATGTCCATTGAAGTCTGGATAATTCTGGTCCAAATAACTCCCTTTACTGTCAGCGATTCTGTTTCATAAGAAAGATCAACCTTCTCATTTTTGTCCCCATCCCTTTCTGTCCAGAGTATCTCTGTACACTATTTTCACAAGCTTAAACTGGGTCCTCACTTTTCCATTATGGATTTTCAGTCCATTTTTAAATATTTAGCCACCATATGGGTGTTTCCTTTCTTTTATTCAAGTCTTAAAATATGGTAGAAAATGGCCGATATGTTTTCTCTTAAAGTTTGCTCTTGTAAAAAAGTTCTGGCAAGCTGGCTGAGGTGGCCTTGGAGAATAATATTGCATTGAAGAGTCTTTCTTTTGTATTCCATTTACAAGAATTGTCATGAAATCATTTGCTTCCTGTTATTGACTGAAGTAAACACAGTGGTGGGTACATTTGCAAGGGTACACATCTATTGTGCAGCAAAGACCAACAACATGCACACAACTGCTCTGCACAGTTTTGGCACCCCAAGCTCATTTTAGCCTCCAGTTTCTCTCTTGTCACAGGAAAAACCCTTTTGTTACCTTAAAATCTGGTTTCTGCCTACCCAAGATGTTTGAATTCATTGAGTTCTCTTACAAAACATGATTTGTTTTAGAATGTTCCTCTGTAGTAACTTCATCTGAAAAGAATCAGGCTTCAAAGGCAAAAAAATCAAAGTTTGTTCCTTTCCATAAGGAATCAAAGCTTGTTTCCTTTCCAGGAGTCCTTTTCTTTAAATATTCCTGGTGTTTACACTCTGTGAGAGGTGTTGTTTGACACTTGATTTAGTTTGACAGTCTGCATCTGAAAGGTGAGATTCTTTTTTGTGTGTCCAAAGTTTCAGCTTGGGATTTGCAGGCTGAGTGAATGATAATGGAACAGGAAGGTGAAACAGACTTGTTTATACCATTCTAAGACTTCTCTGTGGTCTTAGAGGGCAAAAAACCAACCAACCAACCAACCAAAAAAACAAACAAAAAACCCCCAAAAAACCAAAACCAAAACCAAATCAAACCAAACCAAAAAATTAAAAAGAAATCATATCCACATGGAAAAGAAAAAAAAAAAAAAAAGACAAAACCAGCAGTGGTCAACTGTAAATTTCCAGTATGAAAATGTTGCATGTAAAACAAAAAGTATGTCTTCCTATTCATACCACAGAAAAGTATGAATTTGATAGAAACTTCATATTTCTTTTACATTGTTTTTAATTTTTTTTTATTTTTTTTTTTACTTTCAATGCTTGTCGTGCTAAAAATACGAGTTATTTTAGGCTAACTCAGTCTTTACTGACTCCATGGAAAATGAGTCATTAGTTCTTGGCTTGTCTGTTTGGTAACTTTTCTGGCAGTCTACTAATTGGATTCCTCTAATAGAAATTACAAACAATAAGTTAAATTCAGTTCCAGTATTATTAAATGCAAAAACTGTATTCCCACAAAGATGGTAAATTTCTAATTGAACTTTTATACATATGTTTGATTTTGATTATAACAAATTAGTCTTGCCAGAGCTGTTTGCCAAAGCTGAGCAGAAAGACTTAATTAAGAGGGTAAAACATAGAACTTCATTGTAGCCATGTCTAGACATGCTTGATAACAACATAAATATGGGAATGTGTCATGATTTAAAGCATTGTAAAATACATGAATCTTATTTATCATGCACTTCCAGAATGAGAAATCCAATTTAATTAAATGTTGATCCCATTTTACTGGACTTCATAGGCTTTGATTCTTACTTCAATCACCATATTTTATTTTGCATTCTGTGTCTTTTGATAACGCTGTCCTCCAAGTGCACTACATTTATTACAGTAATCATTTACAGAAAAATGATACAAGTTTTTTAATAAATGAGCTATTTTTAAAGCTCCTGAAGTATGAAAAATTTTAACATTATTTTCAAGGGAACATTATGATAAAAGGAATAAAAATTTTCCTCTGGGTTCAGGTGTTTCTGGATGTGGTACAATCACTTTGATGTGTGTGTGACTTGTCTCTAGTCTTTGATTGCACAGCTGGCATTAGCTGCCTCAGAACACAA
Source organism: Pycnonotus jocosus (assembly GCA_013400435.1). Classification (NCBI taxonomy): domain Eukaryota; kingdom Metazoa; phylum Chordata; class Aves; order Passeriformes; family Pycnonotidae; genus Pycnonotus; species Pycnonotus jocosus. The sequence continues at coordinate 18,068 of VWYP01018622.1, read as the reverse complement.
GAATATCATTCTGAGAATAAAACTTTCTTGCGTAGGAGTATTACAAGCTTGCAAAGTGATATCGTTGGCTCTTATCTGTCATCAAGTTGGATCTTTTCAATGACAATGGGAGAGACTACAGATACTTTCCCAATTTAGGTGTATGGTGCGCTCCCAGTCGTGCCACTATATCCAGAACTTCAGATCCAGTGTCTCAGAATTAAGTTTAAACATTTTGAATATTTAAATACATATGATTGATAATATATATGATTTCTGTAATACACTGAGCCAAGGAAAACAAGGGCAGAGACAAAGATATATTTTCTTCTTAGCTGCCTAACAGATGAAAAGTAAACATGAAGGACAAATAGCAGCGCAGAATAGCCTAATGTCTTCCTAAAAGAGTACAATTGTTAAGTAGGATAAGTAGGATAAGTCATCCTGTATGACTCCTGTAAAATAATCTCTTAAATTATTGCATTTTTATATAATGTTTTCAAAATAATATGCTCATCATAACATACCAGAACGACTTCATGACTGACTGAAGTTCACAGGGTATTATGATTATTAGTTAATGCAGAAGGATCTATATGATGTTCTGACCAAAATATGGACTGAAATAATTTTGTATTGATACCTTAAGTATGAGACTTACATTTCTTACTAAATATAATTTAGAAAGTCAGTTAGTTAACACTGTATCAAAGCAGTATTAATCTGATATTTTTAAGATTTGGTATTTAATGTTAAAAGGTCACTGTAATCTACTTTACTTGGGTCTAATGGTTCATACGAAAATTCTTTTCCTGGCTTTTAGTTCTTTCCCTTTTAGGTATGGTTCAGTTCTTTAATGACAATTTTGTCATGCATTTGTATCTTTTGCTCAAAAATAGTAAAACAGCTTCAACCCTAAATCTTTTCTAGAATATTTGTTTAACTCGTATTTAAAAGAGACATATAGAAAGATCATACTTCTTCATTACTTTTAAGAAATATCAAATATAGGAAGAATTTATACTAAGTATATCTATATATTTTATTTATTTATACTAAGTAGACATCTAACTTTAAATGAAAGTAACTTTATATTGCCATATTCACATTAAAAATTTGAAGCTTTTTTAATATTTCAATTTTTTTAATATTTAGGTACACACACATATACATACACATATACATATACATATACATATACACAACATTTGTACCTCATCTTCTGCATTTCTTCTGGAGAACTAGTGTTCTATGGTTTACCCAATCTCAATTGGTGACAATTTCAGAGTTTAACATTCCTTCTACTCTTGCTTCCAACGTTACCAAAGAACATCTTTTTTACTCTGAACACTAAACTGCTTTCCTGTTCTGAAGTCACAAAATGAATTCGCTACAGAATAACATCATCTGGTATTACCAGAGGTATAATACCTCAGCTTAGATGTTTTAGACCTTTATTAGGTGCTTTTTTTGCAGGACAGTGAATTCACCAGGCAACAATTGGAGTATAAAATTGTGCTGCAGGCAGCCATATCTTAAAAGTAACATTTCTACCTTGCATTTTTCAAGAATTCAATCTAAGAAATGTCTGGTTTAAAATGCTTTGACTTTAAAATGCTTTTCTTTCTTTTAAGGAATATGCTCATATTTCTGACTGTTAAAAGAATTTTGAAATAAATCAGTACTAATATGGGCTTTCCAAATTAGAACCAATAGAAAGTTCCCTAAGGATCTCTGAGGACTTTAAGTCAAGGTTATAGTTACTGCATCTTATATTTCAGATGAATTAAACAAATATTTCTCCTGAATCTTGGATGTGATTTATCAAGTATGAATTTATTACAGTGGTTTAAGACAATCTTCCTGGCAAAAAAATTAAAATAAAATCCTTACCCTCTAAGGGTTGTGGTTTCTAAAGCCCCAAATAATTTCTTTCTAATAACCCTAAAGGGTTTTCAGACAGGCGACAGCCTTGAAACAGACTGTCCAGAGAAGAGGTTGAGTCACCATCCCTGGAGGTATTAAAAAGACATGTGGATCTAACACTCAGGGATATGGTTAATGAGGTGCACTTGGAATTTCTGGATTAACTGTTGGACTCTGTGGTCTTGAGGATCCTTTTCAACCCAAAACATTCTATGATTATAAAAAACCTGACAGATATTTAATAGGATTTTCAGTCCCTGGATGAAATTTCCCATAGGGGAATCAAAGCATATGGTCTTGAGACTGGAGTCTTAGTATTACCTAACAAAGTCTCTCCTTGATAATGAAGGATAATCTGCAAGGCACTTCAGAAGCTTGAATTTGGCATTACAAACACATCCATAAGTGAAATTCTGTTCTATACAGTAACACTTTGAAAGTGCCTTGCTTTTTTAAACATCCCATCGGGAGAAGCAATCTGTTTTGCTAATGTCTTAAGCTCTTCAAAAACCCCCAAGCTTTCTGGTTTAAAATTCATGGTGTTGTTTTAATGATACCTCAATGCTGGGAAATGGAGAGTGTGCTCTGGTGCTCTGCTGCAGAGCTTGTTTGGGAAATGCTGACAGGTAACCTACTTTTCCATTCCCAGAAAGCACTTGGACAAAGGAGATACATTTTCATATAGTGCTAAGTGGTAACTGTTTCAACACTGATTCTCTTTTTTTCGTGATAACTGTGAACCTAAAACTTCCCAAAACACTCAGCCCTAGACGATGGCCTGAGATTAGATTTTCATTCCCTCGTATGAAGCCCTACAGAAAATGATAGAATCATTTTGCTTGGAAGAAACCTTTAAGATCATGGAGTTCAACCATTAACCCAGCACTGCCAAGACCACCACTAAATCATGTCCCTCAGTGCCACATCCACACACATTTTAAATGCCTTCAGGGATGGTGACTCAGCCAGGCAGCTTGTGCTAATGCTTGACAAACCTGATAAATGATAAAGCTGCTCACAGAGAAAGAAAAATTCTAATTTAAATAAAGGTATCATGGTGTGGCCCCAACAGTTTCTGATTGATTTTTCCCTTTATGCATTTATTAAACACTTGCAGTTGAGTTTCTGCACTGTTTCCCTGATTGAAGGAGAACTAAAGGGTGTGTTTGTGGCTGATTGCAACTCCTGATTGATAGAGAGAACGACAGATTGCTATTAATATCAAGTCAACTCTTTTTAGGGAAATATGCCTGACAAATACTAATAGTTCCTATCAAGAGAGTCTCTTGTTTATTGCAAAACTGATTGCTTTAAAACTCACACTGAGAAAAAAAAAATATACTTGCATTATCTTTTATATAACCTCTTCCAAAAACTATTTAACATGGTGATAGAGTGGAAAACTTGTAATATACAGATGATAGAAAAGAATGGTATCAGGACAGTGTACTTGATTATAATGAAAGTATGCTTTAAAAGAAGAGGCACAATGTTTAGGAAGTGCCATAGTCCCTTAACCTGTATTATTTAAAGCATTAGAATTGGTACTGTAGCTCACATGTTTTGGCCAGAAGAGTCTGATTATTTAAATAATATTACACAGCAGAGCAGGGAAGGAAACAAAAAGGCATTTTCAGAGATGTAAATGGGAAACTAGAGATTTGTGTTTGCTGCTGGCTTGTGATTTTAAATGTTATATAATTAAAAAAAAAATTGATTTCTGAGAAAAGTCATTTCTCTAGTCTCAATATCCCACCAGAAAGAAAAGTAAAACCATGGTGACTCCTAGTCAGGAGACTTACTCAGTCAATATGAATTCTCAGGTTATGCTAAGTTCATTTGTCTGTTTTCTGATCATCTGGAGTTCATGTTTTCAATTTTACTTTTATAGACTTAATACTCTCTGATTTACAGCTAAAATGCTTATATATTTTACCCTGGAAATTATTTTAGCCTCCCTACTCATGATGACAATTTCAATAAAGTACAGATTTAGAGGAAGAACCTGAGTCCTGGTCCCTGCTCATCCGGCATAGGGGTCACCCTACACATTCAGCTTTACCTCAGTGTCAGAGGTCTGGTTGTAAATCATTGGACTGTGTGCAGGGTGATTTGGATATCTGTATGGTTTCCATTGCATGATGGACTCCTTCATGCTCAGTAGGGGTTTTTGGCTGAGCAATGACACAGCAGGGGCAGGTCTTCCCTGGATGAGGAGAAAGAAGCACGGTTTCGGTGGGGTTGCATGCTTTCTAAATGGACAAAAAGACATGAGAAATTACACTCAAACACTCTTATTGCACATGTAAATGCTGAGAAATCAAAGAAACCCCTCAGGAATCCCAAAACATAAAGAAAGTTTTATCTGACATATGGTGACAAAACAGGACAACCTTCAAATATGTAGACAGAAAACCAACCTCATTTAAAGATGCCAATATGTGTTTCTGAACATGTGATGTACATGTTCTGGTGAGAAATGATGATAACATGTGGCAGTACCTCCAGAAATGAGATCACACCATCTGGATCCTGGTCTGTATACAGCCAGCACTTAATTTAGAGAGTCTCTTCCCTGTTCTGGGAAAGGTACCCTACAGGCCCTGTCTTTGGATTAAAGAGTGTTGGACATCCAGTGGAAAGTGCATTTGTTTTTGTACTGCTTGCAGGTATAAAAGCTCCAGGGAGACATGTTCCTGTGCCATAACTTCCACAAAAGGTTTTGCTGGAGCAAAAATTTCAGAGTATATAAATCAGATGTGCTGCTTCTTCCCACTCTTTTTCCCACTGGATTACACAATGATGAGAGAAACAATTTTATAACTGCTTTCATTTTGGGAACCTTGAATACTTTTCAGAAGTTACCATAACAAAATAAATGGAAATAAGTTGTTAGGGATATATTTGTGAATAAGAACTCATGTGACTGGGGAGACCTTAGAGCAGTCTTCCAGTACCTGAAGGGGATTTAGAAGAAAGATGGAAAGAGATATTTTAAAAAGAACCTATAGCAATAGAACAAAGGGCTTTAAATTGAAAGACAGTAGGTTTAGAAAGGAAGAAATTATTTTCCGTGAGTGTGGTGAGGCACTGAAGCAGGTTGCCAGAGAAGCTGTGGATACACCATTCCTAGAAGTGTTCAGGGCTGGGTTGGATGGGATCCTAAACAAATTGTCCTATGAAGATGTTCCTATCTTTTGCTGTGCGCCTTCTTTTGCCAGCCCGGGTTAGCTCCAGCACACAGGCAGCACTGGAAGGTCAGGCTCCGTCTTCTGGAGGACCTCGCCTTCCCTTGTGGGTTTTTGGCCCCCATCGGGGAGAAGCACGGCGATGGCGAAGGAAGAAGAGGGGACTCTCAGAGGGGACAACTGCAGAGGTTTATTGTAAGGTCCTCAACCTCCCAATGTCTGCCTCCGAGAGCGCGGGACACACGGTCACCATAGCTTTTATTTGGAGGAGGGGGTAAGGGGTGGATTTGGAAAGGGGCCAATTAGGTACAACGGGGTGTGGCTCTCAGTTATGACAGACAGAGGGGTACACAAATCATAAAGGGAAGGAGGGGATTCCCTAGAGCTCTGCCCAATCACCTAGAGCCTCTCCCAGAACTTTCCAGAAGTTAGGGATAGTCTCTAGAATGACAGGCAGGCCCTAGGGGCAGGGGTTAAGGGGATTGACAAGGGGGTTTGAGGGAAGAACCACCTTGATTGATGGGGGAAACCAACTCAAAAGGCGGGAAAATATATGGGGAGAAATAGGAATGAACCAAAGGGAGAACTTTGTAAAATTACAAAGAACTGGATTACAAAATTAGAACATAATTTGAAAAAGCACCACTACACCTGTCCATGGCAAGGAGGGTTGGAACTAGATGAGGTTTAAGGTTGCTTCCAAACCTAAACTATTCTATGATTTTATGACCTACAATGTATCAAGTCATGTCAAGACCCTAAATAGTTAAAAAGATATTTCTAAAAATTGCTAGTTCATTTGAAACTTTAGGTGCTTCCTTGGAGTCAACGGTTCCTAATATTGAAATGCTTTTTAAACTGCGTTTACATCCTGAGTTTATTTTGGTAATCAGTGTGGTTGTTGCACAATTTTGATTTGTGATTTAGTCTGTTTCTCTTTTTTTTAGGGATATGGTCTGTGCTTATGGGTGTATGGTGGGCAGTACTGTCAGATAAATGTAACCCAGAGTTAAGTTTCTGATGTGCAATAGTTTGTACCTGGAACTGTAATCCACTGCTTTGAAAGCAGATGCTGCTTTCACAGAACCATGCCTGTGAAATACTTTCTTCAGAAAATTTCTTGTCATACTCCCATGGGTACTGACAGGAAATAGCATTTAACCCTGAGTACATCCTATTTGTCAAAGCAAATTCCAGTATGGGCTTTTTAGCTTTTGTCAGGTTGGTAACTTCTGCACTTAAAGGCCCTTTAAGTGAGTATTTGCTATCAATTACAAGTAAAATTTTCTTGATTGTGGCAGAAAGGAAAGCATTAAACTGTAAAATGAGCTACTTCATGGTAATGGCAGATGTATGTTTTGATGACTCTACATTTCCACAGTGATTTTTGTTTCCCCTCCATGATCTTTTTCCTCTCAGTCTCTCTCTACGAGTTTAATTGCTACTGCTTGTCCTGCTCATAAGCCATAAAACTTAAGGCAGTCTTCCCCCTTTAGTGATGGGCTTCATGAATTACACACCCCCTGCTATCTCTAAAGAGTGATTGAACAAATATAGGAGATATACACATATAGAGAGAAATGAAATGCTTCTTGAGAAAGATTAATTTGGTTTTATTTCATAGAGAGGAAATGATACCTTAAACAGACCTCAAAATTTACATTGAAATATTGAGAACCACTCAGTTGAAATTAATCTCTCTTTTAAGAAATCTGACCCACTCAGAGGTATTCCCAGACTTGACAATAAAAGATGGTGGCTTCAGACCTGAATGAGAGTGAAACTTTTACTTTCTTATTATAAACAGTGTGGGATATTAGAGCAGTTACCTGAATTAGCAGATGGTGATAATAATCAGTCTTTCAGGTCATCAGGACTCAGTTTATGGCTCTTGGATACCTTATGCTGTTCACAAAAAATTGATGACTTTTGGATCAAATGAATCCAGAAGAAAAAAAGATGTTCATCAAATTATAGAGTAGATATTTAGTTTTATAAAAGATAATTGTGAAAGATAAAAGTTGAAAAATTGAAAAAAAAAATTGAAATCTAGTACAAACAACTTATTGCCACTTACTAGAAAAATAAACATCCCCCCCACCAAACCCCCAAACTCCAAAACATTTAAAGATTTGTGGATAATGCCACAATAAAGAGGAGAGGAAAGAAGTTATTTTTGCCCAAATTTTGTGTTCTTTATCAGTAGATTAGCTGTTTTTATTAATATTTCCTGAATCTGTTAAAAAAAATTAAATTTTGTGGGTCAGTGGAAAATTAAACATATGCCATTGTGTTTGTTTTTTCTTTTTCCTGACATGTCCTCTCTTTCCTTTCCAGTCCTGGTGCAAACCAAGGTTTTTGTGGTTTAATTTAACTTGGAGTTGTTTCTGTTTCTCCCTTGTCTTTTGAAGATAGGTATTAGTGATAAAAATGTTTCTGTCATTCTGGAACTCATCAGCAAAATATGTTGTTGGCATCCTTTTGTTAAATGACTGAAGATGATTAGATTAACAGTTGAGATTCCTTTGGTTTTATGTGAGGGGATGGGGAAGGAGAGGAAATGATATTTAATTCATTTGAACCAGTCATACTTTTAGATTATTAATGAAAATAGCTAAGAAGGGAATTTACCTCTTATGGTATCTAGAGCTTTTAAAAGCAAACAGATATAGGTTCAAAACTGCACTAATTTGACACCAATAGCAGGAATGAATGATATGAAATGGAAAAAAAAATAGTGCCATCCTTTTTGCAAAGTTTCATGAAATAACTTAGTGCTTTTTGACTAAATGTTTATTTAGGAACATTAGCAGTTTTGTTGCTAAATGTAATTGGCTGTCTTTTAGCTCTTGTGTTTGAATAACATATTTTTATTGGTTTTAAAATATCCCAAGGGCATGCGGAGTACCTAAATTATTAGTGTCCGTGAAAAAAACCTAGTGAGAATAAACATTTTGACTCATGTGTTGCTGTGCTTCTGGCTGTAGGACACTTCTTAACTAATCATGAAATATAATCCTTTGCTTTTAATTCTGTGGCACATATCCCCCAGAAATCCAAACTAAGAAAAGATAGGTGGTGGAGGTTAATTTTTTCAATGAAAACTTGTTTGCCTCTTAACATTCTGTGAATGTACTGAGTAAACCTTTTCTTGCAAGAAATTTGTTGCTTTATGGGTGGGATGGAGGTGAGGAGGGGGCAGGGAGAAGGATTTTTTTTTGTTTGTTTGTTTTTTGTTTTTTGTTTTTTTGTTTTCATTAAGGTTTCATGCAGTGCAAGGGGTAGATATCTTAACAGTTGTTGAGGAACTCTGTTAGTTTTTAATTCTGTCCCACAGCTGTGTCTGTATCCACACCAGTCATGTTTAGACTGCTTATGAAATGTTTTCTAGGACTGTGTGTTTCTGGATAAACTTCACAGTTCATAATGCCATGTTTTATATTTTTGGAATCCTGGAGAGAAATATGCAGTGTTGTCAAGACACATACAAAATAGGATGGTCTTCTTTCAACCAATCTAAGACGTTTACATTTGTTTTCCTGTATTTTATCTTGCCGACCTCTGAACAAATACATAAAGAAGTGATCATAAAGCTGTGGAAACTCATGGTTACTTACTTCTATAAAATTATATGTATATGCCTTTTTAAACCCACACTTACAATAATTTTATATAAATAGTGTTGTAAAAAATGACAAATGCATCTTTTCTAGACTTTGCTCTTCTCCTTCTACTAATACAGCATCGTTTACAATGAGAAAAGAAAATAATAAATGCACTTTATCAGCAATAAGTAAAACATTGAAATGCCCAGTGCCTAATCTATAAATAAAATCTTAAAAGCCTCATCAGAAAACCTGCAAGGTATCTGTTCCATTCCAAAGAGTGGTTTGTTGTTCTTGTCTGACTCTGGCTGATGCACAGCTTATATGCTCCTGACATTCACTTCTAAAAAAGAGAGAGAGTACTCTGTTTTTCTGATTTCTTGGAGCAATTTGAAGCTGCATTTCAGCTATGTGATGTATTTGGAGAGGTTCAGCTATGAGTACCAATTGTAATATTGTTGTCCAAATCTGAAAAGAAGGAATTGAACTGCAAGTATGACAAAAGACAAATGTCAAGTAAAGAGAAAAAAAAAAAAAAAGGAAATAAAAAGATGAAAGACAAGAAATTGGAAATGAAGGAAAGAAAATTTAAATCTGACATAAAGGATAGAAAATGTTATTCATTATTTCAATTTGCTCATAATAATTTCTGATTCTCAAGTAGAAAAATACTAGCATTTTGGGACTTTCTAGGAAGCAAGTTAGTCTTTTTCCTAGATAATATGGTTTTGAAAGTTCCATTAGGTAGACCAGAACTGTTATATTTCCAGTATGGCCTATGACTGCTAAGCTTGCTGCTCTTGCTGATTCCAAGTTTTCCTTTGGGACTCCTCTCCCTATTATTCTGGAGCCCCTTAATCTTATGCCCTGGTCTTCACATCAAAGGTGAGATCACTGCAGTATAAGTGGAAAACAGTTAAAAAAAAATAAAGATAGTGATATATTTTAATTTGTTTGTTTGGTTGGATGTTCTGTTGTTTTTTGTGTGGGTTTTTTTTGTTTGTTTGTTTGTTTTGCTTGGTTTTTTTTAAACTTGTGGATGTTGGTCGGCATTATTCCTTTCTTCCTGAGGTTTCTTCATGCGGAAATCTTGCTTTGCCTGACATTAGCTTTGCAAGTACCACCCAACATGCTGCACGTGTTTATTGTGTCTCATATAATCAGTGCTTGAACAATCTGCACACTGCATGTTACACTTCTGTAAGATTTCTGAGATAAGAACAAAACACTTAAATGGTATTGAAAAAAATATACTGTTCCTGAAGTACATACCTCAATGACGCCAGTATTTCTTCTCATTGCAGCAGGCAAGCAGGTAGTGTGGTGTCCCAGTGACAAGCAGGACAGAATTTACCTACTTCTTTAACACACAGTTTGCTACTTCTTGGACTTCATTCCTATATGAATCAGTTTAGAATGCTTTCTTGCTGACAAATGCCATTTTGGAAGGCACTAGCAAAGCATGAATTGCAGTGACCCTCTGCCACAACTCAACTCCTGCCAGCAACCAAATCCTGTCTAGGCCCTCACTCATTCCACCACCAGCACCTTCAGGGAGAGAACACAAAAGGTAAAAGAAAACACATGGATTGAGAAAAAGAGAGTTTAATAGGGAAAACAAGAGTCACTCACACAAGCAAATCAAAACAAGGAATTCATTCACTGCTTCCCATGGATGGACAGGTGTTCAGCCATCTCCAGAAGTGCAGGGCCCCAGCACTCATAATGGTTACCTGGGAAGACAAACAACATCACTGCAAATGTCTCCCCCTTCCCTCCTCCTTCCCCCACTGTATACACTGAACATAATTTCCCGTGGTCTGGAATATCCCTTTGGTCAGCTGAGGTCACCTGTCCTGGCTGTGTCTCCTCCCAACTTCCCATGCACCAGCAACTTCCTTGCCAGCATGGCCGTACGAAAAGCAGAAAAAGGCTTTTTCCCTGAGCAAGCCCTGCTCAGCAATAACAAAAACATCCCCGTGTTATGAACCCTCTGTTCAGCACAAATCCCAAACACAGCCCCATACCAGTCACCGTGAAGATAATTAATTCTACCCCAGGACACCTTGGTTTGTATTATGAACTTCTTGGAGACCCAGCAGAGTCACTAAAACATTGGCAGGGTGCAGTTTGGACAGAATTAGGGGTGAACAAAATTGTGGCATGAGCTATGATACTCAAGAGTTTTAATATATGGCATTTTTTCATTTACTGGAAATCTGCACCTTAGCTGTTACAACAGAGACATAACAAAAGCATGAGTTATGAGCTGGTCTAAAGGGAGGTACCCTGTATATGTGAACATACTGTTGGTTAATGTAGCAAAAAAAGAGAAATATTTTATGTTTGCTAACTGGTAGGTTGTATTCAGGTTAATTTCTCATTAGTATTAGTGTTTGAGTTTAATACAAAATCATCTTAAACTTTTTTTGTCTCATTACCATCAAATTAAATAAACTTAATATTATTTCTTACTTTTAAGACCAATTCAATTTTGAAAAAACCCCTCCACGAATATGAAAAAAAAATTATTCTACAAAGAAAAAGACTATTTTAAATTACTTGTGGTGTGTAGTGATTTTGATGGTTACTCTAGATATTTTACAGAATCATTTTATGGTGAATTTAATACTGTCTTTCTAAAAGATGCATACAAAGATAACTTCTCAGACCCACACTCAGCACTTTCACTAGAAACTTCCTACATGAAATAATCTTTCCCTTTCCTCCTGGATGATTATTTCTCTATGTTTCTCTCTGACTTTAGGGCAAAGCATGGGACAGATAAAGCAGATAGATGCAATTTAGTAAGGGAAAAAATTATCTTCTTGTTAACAGAAGTAAGCAGCAACCTCAACAATTTTGGAAAACATTTACAGGCAAAATTAAGCTCAACACTCTAGCTGCTACCATATACTCATTCTTTCTGTTCTGTTTATTTCTGAGACAACCTGTATGGACATGGGTTTCTTGACACAGCAATGCTTTTGCTGTCAGGCAGTCTGTTTTTTCTGATCTTGCCATGCCTCGGCTCAGTTCACTCTGCTTAAAATTATGAGGCAAAACAGTTTCATGCTGCTCATCTCCATTCCTTTTAGGGGTTGCATTGTATCTTCACTGTGGATAAAAGATCATATATTGGTCAAATTATCCAGCTCAGGGGCTGGGCAGATTATTATATTTCTTTATTAGATAAGTTGGTAGTTTTTCCTTCACTTCTTTAGAGGCTACATCCTTAGAACATATAGTCTAAAAAATATACATCCACTCACATTCTGAGAAATGGATAATTCAAAAGATTAACCAGGAAGAAAACAAAGAAACAAACAAAGATAAAACTACACACAGACACACACACACACACACAATCCCAAAACCCCCAACTAATCACAAAAAACCCAAACCAAAAAAAGCACACAGAATCACTGTGAATTCAGCAGTTAAGCAGGAAATGGAAACCTCAGCATCTCCTGACACTGTTTATGTTTTCAGAATGTGATGATTCCAAATTCTAATCAAGAAGCCTTGTCCTGAGTTAATAATTGTGGTATTTGGTACTTCTGAACAGACAGCACTTGCAAAGCAACAAAACCTCCTTTTAACTCAGTTATAAAAAACCATTATTAATAGCTGTCTGGAAATGGAGAGTTATTAGAGAATGTGTGATTTGTCATTTGGATTGCAGCTGCTTTGTTGGTGTAAAACTCTCTTTCACAGACCTGTAATTGCATGACCTTAAGTACGTCTAACTTAATTATAATTTTGAACAAGTTAATTAGATTATTTGATGAATTATGGTATGTAGAGAACTTGGCACGGTGTTCAAGATGAATGGAAGTGAGCCTTGACCTTTACTTCCATGAGGAGGTTCTGCATTTTCTGGTAATGCTTCTTTATGCTATGAGTACAGAAAGTCTTGTTAAATTTTTATAAGGAAGTTTAAAATTCCTCCAGTTTATGGAGTAATAAACAAAAAGCCTACTCTCTGTTTATTTTTTCTGATTAACCCACTGTATCACCCAAGTTGTACTTATGTCAGCATATGTGATAACCTACATGAATGAAATCAGTCCAGTTTAGCTACTTCTCTCAAGTGCAGACTGAATATAAAAGTAGGCATTAACATGTACTTGCTGGGTACAAACATTTTTGCAGGTATTTCTATAAGTTCTGATTTCTACATGGTTGTGCTATAGGGAGCTCCATTTACATGTTATATAGTGATAAAATTTACCTAAATGGAAACCAGGAAAAATCAGAAAATGTATAGATTCAATTGAAGGAACACAGAAAGAAGGATTCATCACACATTTCTTTAAGAAAATTTCCTCAAGGTGAATCATGGATTTGGATAGGGAAACGGAGGCTGCAATACTCAGTACGTCAAGCTTGTTATAATCTTCAAATGTTTTTTTTCTAATTAGACGATGAGAAAAAAAGATATGATAATCTGAATATATAGTTAATTGTAGTTAATCATATTATTCAATTACAGGACTTATTTTATACATTGCTAAAACTGGACGTACATTTGTATACTCTAAGGATGAAGAGTGCACATATATTTTATACCCAGTCTGAGAGATTGTTGGACTTCAGCTGTTTCCTTTAAATGAATATCAGCCATGATACTAAAGGTGGCCAGCTCAAATTATCCTATTTTATCCCTGTTGGAGGGGTTTTTTTGCAAGACCTGATCAGTGCTGTGGACCAAAAGATCCATGCCTTCCTTAAAAGAAACAAGAAATCACATATGTCAATGACTTTGAGGCTCTGGGATCTGAGACCATAGTTCTTTGTGCTTAAAGCGGTAGAGACAGTATTATTGCTTTTATGTATTAGGATCAGGAAGTCCATAAAATAAATTGCACAAAAATATCTACTTCAATATATTTAGTAGTTCAGGCCCATAGTCCTAAAATATTGAACTTCTTGACACTTTCAGATCAGATAGTAACAGATGGCCCATAGCAGAATTAGTCAGGTGAAAAGTGTATTTTTTTCTCTGTCCTGTGTGGATAGTCCTCTGAAAATGGCTATAAATACTCGTACACATTTGTGTAAGCCAAGTCTATTTTGCCTAGGGCCCAAGCCTCTGAAATAAAAAGTTCCACTCACTTGAGCCATGGATGGATTTGTCACATTCAAAATGCTCTCAAGAAACAGCATCTACTGATACAAATGGTTAATTGTGCTGATGCCTTTTTTATGTGATAACATTAAAATAGCGTTCTGTCTAGGCTTATTTTCAGAGCTGTGGTAGTTGTACATATGGAGAGACAGGTGTACATGTGAATTAAAAAAAGCTTGTGGGGATTTTTTGTATGCATTTCTTCTCAAGATTTGCTGTTGAAAAATTAGGACTGTACACAGGAGAAAACTTTTCATAAAAGAAAAATCTCACTTCTTTCTTTTATCTTTCCAGTTATGTGTATCTGTTTTCAGAAGGTGGTGTAAATAGTCTGCAGTTTTGGCAAAGAACTGTAGAGCATATAGAACTCTAGAAAACAAATAATAAACATCAACAGAATTTTTTTATTTGCTTGAAGCTGCAGATTATTAATTCTCAAAATGTAATCACTTTCCCTCTGCTCCAGCATAAATGTTTGGCACCGTCTTTATAGATAAAAAGGTTGGGATAGTTACTCCTCTTAGTAAGAGCAAGCATATATTTTTGAATTAACAATATTTTAATATAAGCACATATAATGTTTAGTCTCAGTAACATACATATTGAAAGTATTTTTATTATAGTTACTTCTATCACTGGAAGCAGAGAGAAAATGTACTTTCTGTTAATATTTTTGCATTCAATACTGCCTTTGATAGCAAGATGTGACTCAAAATGTGACCTTCTTAATAATGAGAAGCCCAGACCATTGTTTAAGTGTTTTCTGATGAGTTTTGACCATAGAGAAAAATACCTTTTATGTTCGTCTGTGCTGCCCTTGAAATTCAAGGAAATTTAAGGCTTATATTTGTAAAATATCTTTCCATTTTAGGTAGGTTCAGTCCTAGATGGGCCTTGTGTTGGTGGTTCTCAAGGTACAACTTCTGTCTCCTGCACTGGATTGTTTTCTGTTACGAATTAATCTGATACTCATGGGCACAAGATCACATTACGATCCAGGACATGGCAGGATTTCATAGAAAGGAGAAATATAACACAACTATTTGGAATACCATTGCTGAAGTCTCGACAGTGGGAAAAAACACAAACAAACCAAAATTGTTCTTAAAAGGTATGTCTCTTCAAATATTAAACATCAGCTATTGGACTTTCTCTACTGGAAGAAAAATCCCTATCATTCAGTGAAAATTTGTTTTCAGTGTTTCTCCTGAATCTGATATGTCTAGTACTCTGACTTGTTCAAGCTGGAGCACTCTAAGAAACGCAGTGATTGATTCAATTCTGGCTATTTATCCCATTTCCTCCATCTTACATCTTCAAATTGGTATCCAAGGCTTGCATTGCTTGGTTGTTTTCAAGTTTCAAATGCAACAAACCTCCCAAACCAGAATTGTCTTTCTTAAGCATAAAGGCTGGTGACCTGAGGAAAAAATTACTCCTGATTACTTATGTTGCTCTGTCCAAGTAGGCAGCAGGGCTCAAGCTGATGAAGCCTTTTGAACAGTTTCTGCAACATGTAGTTGATCACAGGCTTCTTCTCGCGCTCAGACTGTATTTCTCTTGTTATGGTTTGCCTAGGAGCACGACTGAGAGAATATTTGCTGCATAATTATTGGGACAGGTTGCTAAGTAATTAAACTTATGAGACACTTCCATTTTTTATCATGTCTGTTCCTTGGAAGCAATATAGTTCAGAAAAGGGGGGTTTAGGCACTCTTCAATAGCATGCAAAAATTCAAAACTAAATCTTGTTTTTGCAAGGTTGGAGCATTGCTGTTTTAATAATTTTCCCTGGTATATTTTCCACTGATTATATAAATTTTGAAAGTTTAGTGATACTAAATGCAGTGAAGCTATTTATTAGTTGCTTGATATTTGCAGAGTTTGTTGGGTAATAAATAAGCCATTATAATTGCTAATAATGAGAATCCAACTGCCCTACCATTGAAAGTATTCATGCAGAATAGTTCTGTTGGACTTGAATTTACCAATAATCTGAAAAATTATTAGTTGAACTAAAACTAATAAAACTACTTATGTCACCTTCTAAGCCTATATGTCTGTTTCATCCTTCACTTTGTGTGAGGGGCATTTTTAGCTGTTTCTTCCATGGATGTTCAAACCAGACAACACAGTCACTAGAGATTTGAAGGTCTAAGGAAGAGTGCTGCCTACCAGCAAACCTGTGGATTTTTTGGAGGTGGACTGTTTGAGTTAAGCTGACCTGATTCAAAAACATTTTACAAAAATGGGTTTAAAGAAAATGGGAGCCTTTTTAGTTTTATTAAATTTCTCAATTCACTGTTAGAAATATACAAATATAGGAGCTGTCTTAGACTTACACTGCATAAGATACTATCTATGTAAATAAGTGGGTTTATGATTACTGATCTTAAACAGACTGACAGCTCATCAACGTGAAGATTAATGGTAGGATGTTTGAATATTGTAAAATATGTTGATGAATATGCATTTCAGTTCTGAAACAAATTTACTGCATCCATGTTTATTTCTTCTCTGAATTTGGGTTTTGCACGTACTTAAATGATTGTTTTCCTGTCTGGGAAGCAGATTTTAAAATTACTCATATATGTATTTATAGAAAGTATTTTATAATTTGATGTACTTGAATATGTATGCCAGGAATGTACTGTGTACTAATTCAGTACACTGAAGAGTACTTCAGTGAAGTCTTAAGGTGCATCTGTTCAACCCTACCTATGAAAAAGAAACATTGAATTGTGGAGAAAAATTCTTAGAGGTATTAAATTTAACAAACAAAAAGATCCTTCAAAATGGTAAATAGTTGCATACTCACATTCTAAGAAACTGAGACCAGTATTCTGAGAAGGAAAAAAAAAACAAAAAAAACTAAAAACCATCCAGATTTTTCGTTTAATTTTTCTTAGATGTTGGAATCTGAGAAAATGTACCTGTAACTTTCTAACACATTTGAGCAAAAATACTGATGATGATCAAATACTGTTGCAGCATTAACAGGCAATATTTCTAACCAAGTACTTCTATGCAGACTAAGAATGTATTGGAGATACAGAAGCTGAGGTCACTTGAATAGCCTGACTTGTAAGCTCTATCAAGTCACTCTCTAAGTAACTTGAATAGCTCTCTTGTAAGCTACAAAAATCCAGAGTGACTCTTCAGGTGGAAACTCATGTAAGATGTACTATATTGAGTGCTGTAGTCTCCCCAAAGTCATCAGATATCTCCTGAAAAGATGCTCCTTTTAATATTAAAATTATTAAATTATTTTAAAACTGGTGGATAAAACTTTGCACCATCAATAATTTAAATACAATTACCTTGAGTAGAAAATTTTTGTTCATAACTAAGCATTCAACAGGGAGTGCTATTAGAGTGAAAAGTAGAAAGTTTAAAATAGAGAGAATAGGTCTAGTCATCATTAACATCTAGTCTAAATATGTTGAATAAGACATGATGTGCTGAATATCTTTGGCTGATTGTTTGGAAGAGTTCACAGATGTGTGATAATAGAACTCAACCACAACACTAGAGGAAATATTTGCATTAAGTTAATCTCATGAATGACAACTATACTGTCAATTTTAAATGAGATCCTGGCTTCTGTGAACAAGCATGATGAATAATATCACAATTTCAACAGAAAAAATTGCTTCCATGAACAATTTTTTTTCTAATTTATTGTCATTGTTTTCTAAGAAATATAAAATACGCTAAAGGGCATTGGGGTGAAGAATGACACATGAAAAAAAAAACAATATAAGAACCAAAACTGTGAATTTGAAAACAGTTCTATAGAAGGTGCATTTGCTCCACACAGATTAGTGAGTGAAGTGTTAGAAAAACAGATTTGCTGGTTTTCAGGATTTTTTTTTTTTTGTGTAGATCCAGTAGTATTCTACAGTAAAGTTTATTCCTGTAGGTAGTTTTTTTCCTAATACTTTTTGCAAAAGCCCAGAGTTTTGATAGTATAGTTGAATTAAGAATCAAATATTCCTAGAAAGTGTATATGTTCTATATATTTGATATAAAATAACATTGTATAATTTTATAAACATTGAGAATTGTGACCTTTGAGCTGAGTGAAAAACAGAAAAGGAGAAGGAGGAACACCTACAGAAAAGTGAAAATACAAAACCTCCTATCTGTCTTGAAAAGAAAGCTTTTTTTCTTTCCTAGACTGGAAATACTTGAAGAAGATCTGGTGAAAATTTTTTCAAATAGAACCGTGTAAAAAGT
>VWYP01018620.1:37217-65703 GCA_013400435.1 Pycnonotus jocosus | reverse complement strand
AGGCCAGGTGCCATTGGCCTTCTAATTCTATATTCCAAGAGGCATGGAATGACTTCCAGCTTCAGGTAATTTGAAAAAAAAATTAAGGGTTCTCTTCATGTAAATCCTGAATCAAATCATTAAACTGCACTTGGTACCAGCCAGATCATTCCTCAGTCTTCCAAATTCTCTTCCTAACATGACAATATGAAATCCACTTTGAGAGTGCATCTGTCTGAGAAGTGCCTTCACCTTATGTTCATTCCATTAGGCTTGGAGTCCTTAGAGGGAAAGAGCATCACTGAGCACATAATATGCTGTGCCTTATTTTTGTCAGGCCCAGTTGGAAGCTCTCATGGATGGTATGCTGCCCATAAATCCAGGATTGGTGAGGGTGACCATACTTCTAAAAATATTTAGAGAAATTTCATCAGGATATCTTTCTCCTCCTCTTTTCACCTGTGTAGTATAAAAGACACTTGTTATGAAAGGGAATAGTATTGGTTAAAACAGAATCACTCTTAGACTGATGTTGGCTGTTTCTTTCCACATTATTGTCTTGTATATGATTGTGAATTAATTGTTTAATCACTTCTATTAGTGTCTTTTTGGATAGTAAAATCTAGGAAGTGATTCTACACTTCTTTTCCTTGGTTTTGAAAATATTTAAAAAACAAGTTTCCCTTTTCTTGTCCCTGGCATTTACTTTGCTACCCACAGATCTTAAAAAACACTCACTAGTATTTTTTAAATTATTTCATTAGTTTCTCCAACAATACATGGGAAATTTCATCAGGATTCACTGATTGAAACACATATTACTTATCTACCATTTTTCCAAATATGACCTCAGCTCCTAATCCCATAGTTAAAAATGCTTGTGTCATACTAACTACTCAAATTAAACTGTCTGGTGAAGGCTGAAATAAATAAACCTTTGAATAATTAAACTTTCTCTACAGTTGGGTTCTGGACAATTCTTGTTAGGATTTGCTTGCACACACATTTTGTTACAGCTTGGGCCTCACATGCATTTGCTGAACAAAGTAAATGTTTTTGACTGTAAAACTTTGAATTTAGATTATGGTCCTAGATCCAAGGTGTCCTCTGGCCAAGTAATCCTAATTAGTAAAGAGAAACTTTGCATTGGCCCCTATTATTCCAAGGTATATATTCAACTGGCAAGGTGCAGTTCAGGTCAGCTGGGTTATGGTCATGGTTTATAAAACATCTAAAAATGTGGCCTATGAATCACAGAATCCTGGAGAATACAGTTAACTGTTACAGAACAGAGTTCTTACACTATTTAGTGTTTTAAAGATGATACCCAATATCCTCAGTTTCATGTGGAAGTTAATTGGCAGCCTATGTAGGTTAAGGCAAAAAAGCTGTAATGGTTTCTTTTTGATTCCACAAGTCTGTGTTCTTACAGATACTTGAGAATTCACTGCAAGTATCATTTTCCATTTTGGTGCCTCAAAGATCCTCCTTATTGTCACACTGCACATGTTTGGAGAGCAGGAGATGGAGTTAAACTTTCTGTATTTTTCTCAAGTAGGGTTGTTTTGAAAAATCAGCTGTCCTTTCTGTCATATGAATTCTATTTTTTTAATGTGATTCCTCTGAATTTACCTGTTTTGCAGAAGAAAATCAGCATTTTTCCAAGATTAGACAAATTTGAAGAAATAAATCATAAGGTCAAACAACCATGCACTTGCCTTTAGCCTGTCAATGATGCTGCAAATGTTGGTGACCTGGTTAAATTCAAGGGTTAAACAAAGTGCTGTACACTGTTTCTGTCTTTAGACATTTGTTCTGTATCCATGGTCTTATTTTAATGTAAATAGTCACCTCGACAGCTGTGTCGCCTTAAGCACATTTTATTTAGCAGCTGGGTTATACGTGTCACTTGGCAGCCATGGATTTTCAATTTTTCCCCGTGCCAAGGGGGCAGCTGGAATAATTTGAGTGCTCATTAATTCGGGAGAAATATGAGCTGCAAGTCAGACAACATGAGTCTTCTGTGTGGTGTTGTACAAGGATAAGCGGATCAGGGTAGAAGCAATTTGCCCTGTCCCAAGGGGGTCTTCGTTTTTTAATAAGCTGGTTATGAAAATTCTATTTCTTTGCAGTTTAAAGAGTCTAATTAGAGCCTGTAATTTCTCTCATATAACTGGAGTGGATGAAGGTTAACATTAGGCCTCCAGAGTCTTTTCACATTCATTTACAGACTTAAATCAGGTAATAGTTTGTAGCTAATTAGAATGGTGTATTAAATATTTAGTTTGACTTCACTTAACTGTGAGAACACATGGATGCTGTAGGGCTACAAAAATTACAGAGAAGAAGTACATTTAATTTTTACTCAAAGATAAACTTAAAGGCATAGCAATTTTAATACTGACTGGTATATTGTGACAGTCTGAGCAGCAACAGCCTTCAGTTGGTTGAAATGTCAAGATATAGGAATTTCATGTCTATTTTATGTTCTTGCTGTAGCACTTTGAAGGTTCAAACAATTCATGGGTGTATATACGTAGTGTCTGAAGGATTAAATATTTTTTAGCATAGCAGACAGGTTTCGTGTAAAATCTCATTCATTTTTTTATCCACTAACTCAGCATTTTCAGAAAGATTTTCTTAAAGAAGTTGAAGTGTTTCTACTCACAGGAAGTCCAACAATAAACACACATTCCTGTCAGAGTTTGCCGAACAGTGGGTCTGCTCTTCCATCAGAGCAGCATCTGCATTTACAGCTTCTTCTGCTTCGGCTGATTTTGTATTTCAATGAACAAGTAAAGTAATCATAAAATTCTATGCACAAACTTCTTCCTGTTCTTGTAAGCCTTCAGTTTTATTCTCAGGCACATGGTGTGATTCTCGGGGCTCTCCTGTGCAGCCCAGGACTTAGACTCTGAATAATCCTTGTGGATCCCTTCCAACTGCCATTCTATGACTCTGTTACATCTACAATTCACAAAATTCTTTGCATTCTCTGAGTTGATCTCATACAGTTTTCTGTGCTACATTATGAAAATCTTTCTGTTGCAAGTTGGATTCTTAGAATCTGAAACTTTCACCGCTGAACTCAGTATAAAACCTATAAAATTCAGCTGTACAGAAGCAAACATAGGCTTACAAAGGGGAGACCAGCAGCACATTGACTTTTACCTAAAACAGTTGGTTCAAAACACAGGCCAGGGGAATTTACATCTCCTTGTAGTGGAGGAAATCTTGCTCAATTCAAGCTTGCATGAAAAAAGACAGATATCCTGAGCCATGAAATACAGAACCTTACTTCAAAACAATTCTGTAAAGCTTCTGCAAATGAATCATATTCTATTAAATTGTACATTTTAGTAATGCCTCTTGGTCAGAGCAGGAGTGGTTATGGATTGAATTTCTCTGGCTTTATTTTCATTATTTGTTTTGTGTGAAATTTATTCTACAAAGCAATTTTTAAAACTAAATATAGAGCATCCAACTATTGCTGCACACCTGCATGATACAAAATGACATTGCACAGATGTAGCTGTGATGTACCAGAGAGCCCAGAAGCACCTTACACCTTTTATAATTATTCTTCTACAGTCTGATGTCTACCAAACAAAAATTACATTCTGTTAACTTTTATCCAGTGAAATTTTTGATGCCTTTTTACCACTACTTATTTCCTATAATTATTTCCAGTGAGAGCTGCGTCTGCTAATTCCCTCGACTATGACTACCTTTGTACTATTGCCTGTTTGACTGTGTGTTAATGCCATTTTAGTTTAGACTGGATCCTCAACTGTTCATCTTCCCAAGCTTTCCCACAGTTTCAGTGAGCTGATTTCTTGTCCCATAAACTGAGTGCAGCTCCCTTTTTTCTTATCTCATGGGTCACTTATATCCTCAGTGATTGGTCTGGATAGCAGTGAAATCCCTTGTTCATTTGTGAACATAGCTCTGGGTCTAAACTGAAGTACCAAAAGTGGTGAAGTACTTAAAATTGAAAAGGGAAGAATCTTGATAAGGTGAAGAGGTGAACAAATAATTGAGACAAAATAAAGAAGAAATATACTGTATATTTGACAGAGGAAAAAAAAATAAGACAAAAGGTGTCTGTAACCTCAAAATAGTCAAACCTTTCTGACTGTCAGCTTGTTCAGGCCTCAGATTCTTGGCTCATGATCTGTAGCTTTAATCTCAAGTTTCCTCTCCAACATTTTTTTGATGCTAGAAACTCCATTACAGATTGGTAGAAAATCAGTGATAAAACTTTTAAATATCACCTTATTTTCTTACACTGCTTTCCCAGTTGCCAATTTTTATAAAATGGTTTATGACTGCAATAATCCCCTCAAAATCAGCTGTTATGGGAGATAATAGCCGGTTGTCAGAGCATTAACCACCCTTGACTTCACTTTGGGCCATTATGTAACAAAAGAATGAACTGGTGGTAAAGTTGCCAGGTGTATTAAATTATATGATGAATTATAGAGACTCTGTAGTGGAGATTAGTGTCCAAAAGAGACTACTGGAGGTTGCCAAACCCATTATCTGATAGGACTGCAGGCTGGACAAAATCCCAAGGGTGAAAGGCCGGTGCTTTATCCATTATGTCATCCTCTAATCTGTGTCTGCACCATGCATGGTGGAGTACACTGTAAATGAGTTACCATTGTTCTGTGTTACATCCTGGAACTGTGTCATAGCAGAAGTGGAGTCGTTGGCAGTGTTTGGTTACTTAGAATTTAGTCTGATTTTGATCTTTTCTCATGGATTCCTGCAAAATAATTAGTTGATATACAAGAAAGTTGAGTAGAGTAGTAGCAGAAATTGCATGAGCCTGCTTTTTCCACAGGAGCTCCAGTTAGGTCCAAGAAAGTTGGTTATGTCATGGCTTCTGCTCTAATCCCATCCTCTTCTCTCCATTCAGACAAATTAATTTGTTTAGGCTGCTATTTTGCATTTAAGGAAGAAAATGTATGGTTTAGATTTCATCAAATCCCCCAGGATTTTGAAGAATGTCAATATTGGGTATAGTTAAATTATGCTTGAGTAGTTCATTTAGGCTTGACTTGTTAATGATTTGTAATGACTGACCTGGAATCTTGCAAATCAAGAATGGAATCAAAAATTTCCTTTGCTTTTCAGATGATAGTGTAGAATTTCTTCCTAGCTCCAATAAATCTATTTCATTTTACTTTGAAATAGTAACATTGTTATGATAGAAAACTGATATCAGGTAACATTTGAAAGTTTAAAAAGTGAGTTAAAATTTTCCTGTCCCTCCTATACTCCATGTAACTGAAGTCATTGTACCGTGTTTGGATGTACCAGTTGAATGATATAAAATAGCAAAATAAATACATTTTTTTAAAACTCAAGAAAATATTCCTAAATTAGTTTTTCAGTAATAATTTGTAGTATGTACACAATATTTGAAGGTGCTCTATATAGATTTTATTCTCATTCTCTATATATCTGAAATACTTATAACACAACCCATTGGACTCAAAGTCATTTGTTACAGTTATAGCTCAGGCTGAAAATAGAAGTTACAATGAAGGCAACAAGATGGTTTGAGGTAATTTCAGGTTTTTTGGGTTTCTTTGAAGAGTAGTCTTTGGGATGTCATTTCCTAGGCATAGTCTTAGCCAAAAGGTTTAATATTCTCAAAATCTGTGAAAATTGTCTTTGCTGAATTGACTTGTTCAACTACTAGGAAGAATTTAGTACGTTCAAGCTACACATTGTTGTACCACACTTAGTGCATTGTTGGTTGCCTATTTGGCATCTTTAACACGTGCTGCACACTAAGCAGGAAGGAGAGCTAGAAAGGATTGGATGCTTATTAGACCTATTTTGTGGAAGTTTTTTGTTTTGCTTTTAAATGCCAACTCTTAAATTGTTGTTTAGTACCATTTAACCTATTTGCTCTGCCACATCTTTACATATTATTTATTGTTAAGCTCCTGCTGTGCTGTTTGTGCCACCTGTGAAGGAACTGATTTCATTCAGTGCTGTGTGGCCAATAATTGAGGATGTGTAAAATGGCTAAAACTTGTGTCCCATGTGAAAATCCCATTTTGTTTTTTTTTCACAGCTATATCAATCATCAAACTCTTTTAGGGAAACAATAAGCCCTGTGCTAATATGCCTTGAGCTGGACAATTTCTCATCACCTCCTCTGTCCTTGCACAGTGTAAAACAGCATAATCCCATCTCTCCCTGCTAGAAATATTTCTTACACATTGGGTGAATTTTCACAGTGGGAAATTATTCTTTGCAAATCCTCAGTTGCATTATAATTTTTGTAAATCAGCAAAGTATGTCAGCACATTTTCATGGCTAGAAGAAATATCCTCACTTGATGTCTGATGTAAAATATGTGGCTTGCTTGAGTTTTCCAAAAGTAACTCCCAGCTAGAGAGCAGATTTAGAGATGCTCCTCACAGGTGAGTGTGACACAGAGCTGCTGTCCCCTGACCCCAAGGGATTGACTGCACCACTCATCTTCTTTTCTCCTGCATGAATTTTCTGAGGTAGGTCTATGCCAAGAGCTGTTGGGGATGAGGATGTTTGAAGAAGCAGGGCTCAGATTCTTAATGAGTGTTTTTCTTGCAGTCTTTGCTTACAACATCTTGCTTTTCAGTGATGTAGACATTTCAATTATTTGGGGTATGTTTTTGCTAACTGTCCCATCAGTTTTTAGAGTATAATGTATGGAGATTCAATATCACTATAATGCAAAACATTATTATAAAATTGTCTGGGTAAAGTGTGCAATTGCAGGAATGAAAAAACATGAGGAAATGTATAAATGTAAACTTTCCCAAAAGAGGTATTTTGAATACTACAGGAGGAAAATTAACAATGAAGAACCTTTTACTGAGTAACTTAACATTTCATGATTCAATCTCATGAGGTAATGTCTTCAATTTCATGGCTTCCTTGCTCTGAGTGCACTGCAAGTTGAGGCTTTCAGCACCTCACAGGGCAAAGGTCTCCAATAGGACAGAAGATACTGAGGTAGTGCTGTCTTACGTTGCATCACAGGGCTTTGCACCCCTCCTCAATAGACTTTTCTGTGCTCATTTAGATCATCGTCTTCATGGAATTTCCTGTTAACTTACCAATAGAGATAGATCCTAGAGTTGTTTGGTTTTGGTTTTGTTGTGTTTGTTTTTTTTTTTTTAACTACTTCATAATAAAAAATGAACTGAAGATAAAAAAACTATGAAAAAATTTGGAGATAAATTGAAGTCTCAAGAGTGACTTTATAATTCTATTTCTCTTTTCCCATCCCTGTTCACTGCCCTGTATATTATGCCCTTTGCAACAACCAAATGCACTGCATACACTTGGAATTTGTGTTTGGTTTTGGATTGATTTGTGTGTGCATCAGTTAAAGTTAGTACCTATAATATACCTCACATTGATACATTTTGCAAGTTCAACATTTTTCCCTTTTCAGATTTGGAAAGGTTTCTTGGGCAAAGACCTGGGGCCTGTTAAGATTTTTTGTTGTGGCTCTTACTGATTATGGTGAATGCATCCAGTATGACTCTCAAAATCCTTTATGGCTGCATCCAGACTGTTCCTGCCAGGAAAATGTGGGATTGTGCCATCTGCTTAACACAGGGACCAACAGAAGCATCAATTCCCCCTTTTCCCACTGGTGTCTTCTGAGGTGAGGTGTACAAAAGGATTCTGGAGAGAGGAGACGAGGAGGATGAGATTATGTGAAGAAGGGTGATATTGAAGACTAATCTGGAAGTGGTGACAAGCACAGTGTGATGTTGGGTGGGAAGCATGAGGTGCTTATGAAAAGCTGTCTTGAGAGCTCTCACCTTGAGAGCCCCTGTAGCAGTTAAATCAATTATTTTTTGTGAGGCTGCTTAGGAGTTCAGACAATCACTTAGTCTCACACTGACCCATTGTTCCCAGTCAGTCCATTTGCTCCTCTGTGCAGAGAATAGCTGAGGTGTTCCTGGAACACCATAGATTATAACTATGGGAACTTGAATTTTGTCTCTATATCTCACTTAAATTCCATAGCTATTGCCACAGGATTATTTTTATTTCTTGCTGAGCCAGAAAGGAAAGACTGTTTCGCTGAAGGTGTCCATGAAATAGTTTGCAGCTGCAAACAGAGGTCTGCACTGTCAGCTTCAAGCAGAAGTCCCATTTCCCCTCCCACACGGTATTTTAAGTTTCTGGAAATACTGTTTTACCAGCTGTTTGGCACGAAGATGTGAATTCACAGTTTCATTGTGTAGAATCTTGCAGATTGACTTGTCTTGCTAACAGAGATGGGAGAAGGTCCCTATTCTCTTCCCTACACTGCCAGTTTAATGACGTTTCAGAGGTGAGGACAGTTCAGGGACTGCAGATTGGCCCACACATAATGGATGAAAGCATTAAGTGGATATTTCAGATGAAGTGGTTAGCACTGAAAAAATAGCTGTCATTTAAGTCATCATTCTTAGCTTTCCTCACTAGTGGTTGAGTGTATGCATCTCTGAGATTTTATATAAACCTTCCATCCGGAGTTTAAAGGTCCAAACTTCAGATTATTCCCTGGCTGTAAAAGCAAGAAACTTACTAACAATACTCTCTTATTCTTCAAAATTTGAGGGGCTGCAACAAAGTAAGCAACCCCTTATCCAAATCATTATCTGTGCCGAGGTAAGGCAACAAGAATGTGAAAAACCAGAGACTAGAAGACCAGAGAGAAAGCAAGATAAAAATACCAATAATATATGCAGTTATATATCTGCTTTGGATTTAGATGTTTTACTCAGTATAAGATTTGTATTCGGTTTTGTCTGAACTACTGATCTTGGAGGTTTGATGCCTTAATATTGGTTATTTCTGCTGTGTAGATGGGAGTAGTTGCCAGCACAGCCTGTGAAAACTGCCGATGTGTTGTGCTTCTCACTAGTTTACTGTGGACTACTGGTTTGGACCAGAGTCCTGTTTGCACACAGAAGGTGACCATCATAAAATGCACTGCTGAAATTAGTTGATTGCATAATAATGAATTTGATTCTACAGTTTGGAACCATTTGAGCTCTTGCAGCAATCTTTTAGCGAGAAGAGGAACTGAATGGAGTCTCTTTCCAGAATGTGACTCTTCCAGGTCAGGAATGAGACATAATATGAAGGTAATATATGGGAAGTTTCCACAGCTGCTGTTTTAAATATAATTAAAATACATCAATCTCAAATGACATTCTTTGCCATTCAACGCTTGCTTCAGAAAAATATGAAGTGAGAAAGTCACAAGCTGTATTAAAGTTTCTAGTTCCATTGTCCTTTCAGTTTCTTTCAGCTCTCACTCCATAATCTCTGGACATTGGCGTAAAAATAGCAGTCTGTGGCACCTACTGTGCAGAAGCAGCAAGTATAATTGAAAAGGTTAAAGGTTAAAGTTTTTGCTCTTGGAATAAAAGGGATTTGCTTTGTGTTTGGTGAATCTACATCTACATCTACAATTTTCAGTTTTATAGATAGGATATAGAAATTCAAGACTAGTGCATCTGCCTGATAATATTTTCTTTCTCCAAACCTAACAGTTCATGACAATCCTTTTATAGTGGATTTAATACTTTGCATGTCAGGCATAGAAAACATTTTGATCCAGGTATCTCTTTCAAGTATCTTGTAAAGCTTTCAAAATCACCCAGAACTGAAGGACTTTCTTTCTATAATGATTTTTGCCAGAGAGGTACTTACACTCTCTGCCCAATTCCTTCTCTGCTGGAAGTGGTCTCTTGATTCACCCACAGCACTTGGATATTCTGAGGTGTTTTTCTCATTTGGCTTATACTCAGTTAGCCAGAGCATATGTAAGCTATGTAAATGTTACTGGATCTTCTGGGATGTGCCCATAACCGCTTTGAATTTACTCAGTCTCCCTTGACTGAAACATTCCCTCCATATGGATTCAAAGGAATTTTTAGTGTCCTAGCATTATGCTGTACTATAAGATGCCCACATAGGTGCATCAGTGTGTGTCTGCACAGTGCACATGCCTGTTGAAGCTAATAGATTCTATCTTGTTATTTTCTTCAAGGTCCAATACAAACAACAGAATGAGACAGACACTCCTTACACTTCCTCATCTATTATTAATTACAGAGATTTCAATCATATGCCTCCCTACTATACATATTTATCAGCTGACTACACAATATTAGTGGTGTATGTGGGTTGTTTGAGTTAAAAAAACATTTCATGCAATCATTTTGCCAAGCAGGACTGATTTGACACACTTTCCATTCAGTTGCCTCACATATACAAAAAAAAATTTTGATGGTCACTGTTAAGAGCTTTACCTACAACATATATCTTGCCTGGGATCTGAGAATATGGATGGATATTAAATCTGGTCCCTAATATCCAATCAATGTACAATGACAGTTTCAGTGGTTATTATAATGCTGTGTGTCCTGTTTTGCACCATACATAGCCCATCACTGCACAGATCTCAGCCATGGACAGCAGTTGAAGTAGTTTGAATTTAAAACTTGTCAAAATTAATGTAGTATTTCTGTAATACTGACTTAGTTATATTTTTATGTATCTGCAGTGAAGAAATCTGTGGCCACAGTAACTTTTTTCCTGCTTATTGGTATTATACATCCAGAATAATCACATAGAATACCTATCCAGAGCAGTAAAACTAGTATAAAAGGTGTGTAGAACCAAGCTTGTTTTGAAGAATGGGATTTAGAATGTAGAATTATTCATGCAAGTTTCCGTTCTAATAATTTATTGCATAAGACACTGCTGTGGTCTTTGAAAGCAGAAAATAAAATGCCAAATCTTTGTTTTATAAAAATGGGCTGCCCAGGCAGGTGGTGAAATCTCCATCCCTGGAGGTGTTTAAGCAAAGCCTGGATGTGGCACTCAGTACCATGGTCTGATTCTCGAAGTGGTGTTTGGTTACAGGTTGGACTCAATGATCTCAAAGATCTTTTCCAACCCAGTCAATGCTGTGATTCTGTGATACTTCTGCAGTGTGTGGTTAATGCTTTTCACTGCAAGCTTTCAGTGAATTAAGTTTATGCTGATGGGTTCAGTGACCTGATCAAATGAAACTTTTAGAAGCAGAGAAATAGTCAGAATTGTTTTCCATCAAAACTGATCTTGAGGATATTTCTTGAGGATATTCTGAATGAAGTATTAAACAATATTTGCCGTACCTATTAATGTGTCTTTAAGGTCAATGTACAAGGAAAACTTTAAAGTACCAGTGGCTTTAATTTTAACTAAAATACCTTCCTATGATCCTGTCATGGCAATTTTCTTACAATACTACCATGAATAATAGTCATTCTATTAATTCATGAGCAATATAGAAAGGATATTTTAAAGTCGTAGTGTAACTTGTATTTCTCTGTATAAAAGACTTTTTACTTCATGCCTGCCATGGTAAACATCATGTGTGTAACATGTACCATGGAAGGTGTGCAGAGAAAAGTACACAATACCTTGGGACAGGGAAGGAAACAGCACTTCATAAATTTGGAGCAGTCGCCTTCTAGCTCTCTGTTTTATAGATTCCTTTATTTTTTCAAGTAATTACAATTAGCAGTATTTTTATCATGCTTAAAATATTTTCTAGCAAAACTACTAGATATGAAGTAAAGTAGATATAAAAAATATGCTCAGCAAAAAAATCATTAAAATCCTTGCAGCAGAATCCCAGAGACAGCCCATTCCTCATTATGATCCATGTTACCAGTTTGTTGAAATTTTATTTTTTGTGGTTATTTTGCTGCTTGTGCCCGTTATCATGCTTACTGCTCATCTGTTTAGATAAGGCTGGTCTCCTTTTATTAGGAACACAGTCTAGTTTATTATAGATTAAAGCAGATCACTAAATATAAATCTCTCAGAGTATTCAGTCTCATCATAGGCTATTTTCAAGCATCATTTGCAGGAAGATAAAACATGACAGTGATTTATGCTGTATTTTGAGAGTATAAATCTCACTGTGCATTTTCCTGTGTCTTTGCAGAACAAAGAATTTCTTTATTAATGCTTTCATAGTAATCAACAAAGTATAAAAGCACCATTCTTTTGTTCAATGTTGTGTTCTTTAGAGTCTTAGGGTTGGATTATGCAGACTGTTGGACTCAAACTTGCAACACTACACCATCAGTGTGTAGACTTTTTAAACCATATAAATCACAATTCAGTTCTGTGCATATTTCATGTTTGAGAGACTGGGAAAAAGTTTTGTGATTGGAATCTGGTCTCTAGGCATGATGATAACACAAAGCACTATGTATGCCTAGAGACAGGATGTGGCCATTAAGAAAATGGATAAAAGGGCAGTGAGAAAATAGGGTGTCACAACTGACAGTAAAGAGTCAGAGACTTTCAGAGTATTTTAAAACTACTTCTGTGGGAAAAAAAATAACCTATGGGAACTTAGTACAAAGTTGGTGTATTTTACAAATATTACCATTTGTGAATGAGGAAAAATGCTAATGTGAAAAATTATATATTTTTAAAAAAATTTGAAAATTAGTTAAATTATATTAAAGTGCTACCTCTGAGTACCTTTCCCTGTGTTGACAATGATAATGTGTCATATGAACCTTGAAAACTAGGGGCATTTCTTGCCTGGTATTACAAATTCTTTATCTACAGAAGTATCTGCTTGTTAAGTGCCTCTTCCCCTCCATGATAACAATTTTCTGAATTCATAAGTGCAGAACAGATTTGTCTGAAACATAACATTTTGTACTCCAATAATTTTAGTTTATTCTTAGTTACACAGAAAGCATAACTAGTTAAAGGTCAGATACTAAACACATTCAAAAAGATCAACCATTCTATTACACAGAACAAAAGCCACATTTTGTCAGGAAGACGTTACTGGCAGACATTTCTTTTTAAGCTACTGCTTAACCAGTAATACTTTCTTAGAAAGGGCTTGTCCTGTGAATTACACATTTGTATCTGAAGTTCTACTGCATATGTTTTAAATGCAGAATTAATTGATTTTCTTTTGCATTTTACTTTCAGGTCCGTATTTTTACCTATCTGATTGGAAGAGAAGCTGCATTTGCTGATAACCTGAAGTGGATGGCCTGTGCTAACAAAGGTTTGTTAACCTCCTTCTGTGAAATCCTTGTTTTCAAGGATTTCCTGAGCTGAGCCTTCCTGCACATCTGACCCTTCTACAGATATGGTGTCACTGGCAACTAATCACAGATGATGGGTTGATCTCTTTTTCCCAAAAAATGGAGATACTTAATTATCATGTAACACACAAATTAAAGAGCAAAAAACCCCAATTTGAAATTTTCTTCCTTAAAATAGGTATGAAGCCTTTAAATTATGTGGTCTTAATTTTTTTTTTTAGAAATCAAGATAATTTCAAAGTGTTTGTTCTCTTCTATCTGTTATTACTCAGAGTGAGTTTGGTTTCTAAGAACATTGGGTACAAGTCCTGTTGAGTTAGGAATGGTATGTAAAACACCAGACATCCTATCCCTTGAGGAGCTGACAATGTAATTGAAAAAAACTGCTTTATATCCTTTAGGGAAAAGATCATTAAAACATTTAAGATGCTGAGATGTTGCAGTACAAGGATTGACTAGTATGAGCAGGAATGATTCAGGAAAAAAAAAAACAGCACCAAACCCCAATTAATCTTCAGGTTTTCCTTTTTCTTTCCTCTTGGAAAAAAAAAAAAAAAAGTTCATTTTTTTTCCATTATGCCACATTACGTTATGATGAATTGCATCAGGTGCTATCCATTTAGTCATTATTTCTTTAACTACTGTTATGTCCAGCTGATGGAAATTACTCAGTTTGAAGTCTTGTCTTAATCAGCTAATATTACACCATAATTTAGTTTAAATAATAGTATAAGAATCCTTTGATGCATCTTTTTTGAAGACAATTTAATCAACAAAATCTTTTAACTTTTTAGCCCAGCTCCACAAATTCATAAAGATCTAAGTACAGCAACTCAGAAATTAGGACCAGGCAATGGAGGCTGCCTTAGCAGATCATCTGGTCCACGTCTTCCTTATTCCCAGAGGGGAAAAGTGGTCACCTTTGTCATTCTTCAGGACCACTTTGTTCTTTTCAGAGCAATGCTGCTTTGAGTCAGAGTCATACTCATATGAACCAACTAAACAGCTTAATGACTGTTACTTCTATAGATTTATTTCCTTCTCAGTTTAATGGTTCCAATACCTGCTCTCTGATAGCTTACAATGTAAAAAATCTTCTACCTCTAATCATTAATTAAATTTTTTTTTCAGCTTTGAAACTCACAATTGGAAACAGCATGTCATGGTCAGACAGTTCAGATTTAGATTTTTCCTTGCAGTTTTCACTTACAGCTTGTTCTTTTTATTTCAGTGAAATGAGGGATTACAGCAGAACAGATGAGGAGTGTAGTAAAGCTGGGCTAAAGACTGGCTGAATAGCAGCACTGCAGTTTACTCCTTGTGTGGGTGGGCCAAAATATGTTGTTGTCATTGAGGGTGAATGACCCTAAAATCAATTTTCCTTGCAGTGATTTTCCCCTTGGAACCACAGCATAGATGAAGGCTGTTTGCAGGGTTTTCAGCTGACTGGACTGTGCCCAGCAGCCCTTTCCTTCAAAACAGGTCACTGGGGAAATTCACATCACCTTGCAAAACTTCTTTAGCTTGTAAGTTCTGATTGTGAAACCTTGAAAAACCCCTGTTTCTCGTACATTTTCCCCTGTAAGTAGGGCATATCTAGAGGGAGCTTGCTTAATGAAGCAAAACACCAAACCATTTTAAATACATTAAAACATTCAAGATCCCCCAAATCCCTCTAGAGGGGTTTGTGAAATTTGCAGTGATTTCCTCTTCTGTATCATAAGCAAGTGCATATTAGGAAAAACAAAATTTACTAAGATGCCAAAGTGAACAAAGGTGAAAATTTCATAGTGCTTATTGTGCATATGCCAGATCTTACCAGTAACATCTAGAACTTAGAAATGACAGGCACTGCTTTTCCCTCAGCATCACTTCCAGCAGAAAGCTGCAGAGATAAAGCTGGGAGTTAATGCACTAGTTGCTAACAAAACAGCTGGGATTCATTTTATTTTTTTTCCCAGTAAAATTCACTATTGCAGTAGCCATTTGACAGCCTCTGTTTTACTTACTTGGTTTTTAAAACATTTTGTCCCGGGTTGTCACTGTGGTTAACATATTATAAAATGGACAAAGGATTGGATTCATCGGTACAAAGAAGCTGAGGCTGAGAAACAGTGTAGAGAAAAATGCTTCACGAATTGGAGAGCTGATAGTGGCTCCAGCTCAGGGAGAGGACAGATCAGCCCTGAGGCAGGTTGTGCCCCAGCTGGAGCAGTTTATGGACTATTGTATCAGCAGAGGAGAGCTCTGTGCAGGAAGCCCCCATCACATCCATTCCCATTATTAGCCTGACCCCAGCCCCTCCTGCACAGGGGGCTCTGGGGTGGCAGGCAGCCAGTTCCCAGCCTGTTCACCTGCTCCAGGGGCCTCCTGGGGGGGAAAGGGGGAACCTCCACGGGAGTTTTACAGCTGCACTGGAACAATGAATTCACTCCTCAGTCCTTACCCAGAGGATTTTTAAATTCTGCTATTTTATTAGTTGAAGAGTATTGCATCTCTTCTGCACGCTGCCCAGGAAACGAAAAGTACTGCACTCCATGTAAAAATCAGTTGGAGGCATTTTGAAAAGTTATCAGTCTAATGGAGGACATTTTAGAGAAAAACAAGCCAAACATGCAGGGACTGTGTAATGGGGATAGGCAGCCCACATGCAGAGTGTAAGTGTCTGTCTTTTACCACATTATTATACATCTCTCATGCTTGTCATTACCAAATCTTACCCATTTCCTTCATGAGTCTTTTCCTGCTGGGGAGGAAAAAAAAGGTAGTGCTGACTGTGAGGGGGCTCTGAGGTGGCATAATTCACACACCAGGGAACTGAGATGTGGTGTTGGAATGCAAAAATTGCAGCATGGCTTTGCTGCTCTTGCTGACATGGCCTCAGCAGCTGTGCTCAAGGACTTCAGAGCAAGTCTTTATCTGGTGATTAAACCTGGCTATAGGAACAGTAAGGATTTTAATTCCATGGCACATCTCTGACCTCTAGATAAAAGATGTAAACTTAGCAGTGTAGGAAGGTAATTCTTGTGGGTTACATACATATGAAACACATGAATTGTCAAAAAAACTAATTTTAAATTTAAAAATAAGTAAAAGCATGTTACCTAATGTTGTTCCTAGTCATGTTCCAATCCATATTCCTGTAATATCACAACTGTTGGTAAGGTTTTCCCATTAGGAGAAGATTGACAAATATTTTCACTTGTCTTTATTTCTTTACCAAGTTTATACAAAATTAATTCAGACTTACTGTCTCTTTAGTCTTAGGAAATTAGGCTAAAACCTGGTTTTTCTGTTGTGCAGTTTAGACATATGATTTGCAATACTGCAAGGAATGAATCCTTTATGTCTAACACACTGCCTTGGGATTTCTTTTTGAGTTGTGATATGGCAACATTCTTATAAAAACTGCAAAGAGAAATACCATAAGTAATCCATCTTATGAAGAATACTTACAGATAAGTGCTCAAATAGGTGTGTCTGATCACATTGGCTGTACCTGGTCCACAAGGGTCTCTTCAAAAAGAAGAAAATGCAGCAGTAAGAGTGTCATGTAACCTGTATAAACCTGTATGGCACAATACTGAAGTGTTTCAGATTGGGTTCTGTTTTTTGTTTATTTTTTTTCTTTTTGTTTGATTAACCTGGCTAATTTTTTGCTTGAAATTGTGACATAAAAACATTTCAAGAGACAACCAAAAAGGACGCTCATTTTACAGCAACACATTCTCTATCTCAGAGGTAATTTATAGACTGTGATTAAAGAGTTTTCCAGGCATAGGCATCCAGGAGCTTCTTAAATGAGTCTTTAAGGTTTTGATTTTAGTGAAGTACGATAATAAAAAGAGTTAACTGATTGTGATTCTAAAGTGTATGGGTATCAAAGTATTACTTGGTTAAAAAAGCCTTTTCTATCACCTTAGATGCAATACACTTTTTCAAGTGCTTAAATCTCCTCCAGCTTTTCAGACATGACAATATCACTTTATATATATACATAGATTATATATATCACATAAGATGCTCATGTATATTAAGTATCTGAGTGCAGATGTAATCATATTGTTCACTGGATACTAGCAGTGCCAACAGGTCTCTTCTTCAACTGTAATTGTGACAAGAAGCATATCAAAATTCAGTCACTCTGAACTGCTTTGGGAGTGCTGCTTGCCTACCTGTAAAATGAGTGATCCACACAGTTGTGAAGTATTTTGGATGCCTGATTAAAAGCCTTGTAAACCACAGTATGTACATGTACATGTGTTTATATACAACTTATGAGATTCTCTATGTGAATACTTGTCCTGTAAACATACTCTGACTATGTATTGACATTTTCACCAAATTAAAAGCACCAAATGCTGAAGTGTTGTTCATTACTCACACAACAGAGAAACCCATTCTTTGAGGTCCCAAAATTGGAGCAGGCAGCATTTCAGAAAGAGTAACACATACACTGCTTTTTCTTGAGTCTTCCACTGATTCAAGACAGTACACTATATTTTGGGATATTTTTAAAACATAAACATAGGATTCTGCTTTCTCAGGTACAGGTTCCTTAATTAAATTTATGTCAGTCATTTTACTCTGTGGCTGAAAAAGCTCTTAGAACCTTAAGACAAATAATAGACCTGTTCAGAAGCAAGAGATAAACCTTAACATTATGTGTGGTACTCATTTAACACCCTCACACAATACTGGACTTAATAGAATAAATAAATAAATAAATATCAAATAAATAAAATTCCTTAAGCAGAATATTGAATATTTTAACAGTATGAATGCTATACTGTGAGTAAGAATGCCATACTAGGAATATTTGAGATCATATAATCAAATTAATTTTAAAAACCCACAAACAATGCAGCACTTCTCTTTTTTATTATCAAGTAGAAGATATGCATTGGGCTGCTGTTTCGTTTTACAGATCTCTGTTATAAAGTTTTTCTTTCACTGTGCCTTTATTCACACACGGATAAAATTCATGCAGAAACATCCATTTTGCAGCATTTGAATTATGGGCCAGTGTATTAATTTGGAAAGTTCTAGATTCAAACAGAACCCCTTTACTGTCTTGCCAAAATTGGTCCCATCTACAAAAACACAGCTCAGAAGTTCTTTGCAGCTGCCATGTTTTCTTCTGAAGCTTAATAAAGCTTAATATTGCAGCTCCACAGAAGTTGTGATCTTGTCAAATGATTAAAATTGTAGTGAAGCCTCTTTCATGTTGGTCTTTTCTCATTAACAGAAAGTAAATGAAAGCAAGTGATGCATTTAAATAAGGCCTGATGAAATTTTAGCCTTGAAATCTGTCAGTCCTTCATCACTCTTGCATGATGTGGACTCCAAATGCCAAGTTTGTGATGTATAAAGATACTTGACATCTAAGCACTGAAAAGGGAGTGGTGACAGCTCAAATAGCTGAGGCTTCTGCTGTTCTCAATGCTGTCAGGTTGGAAGAGAGGCTTTAAAGGATTAACAAGGCTGTGTTCACCTAACCAAACAGTTCTAGTTGTAGCCTACATTTTCTGGGACCTGCCATTTTTGTAAATTACATATTGCTTTTTAAATTTCAGTCACATAGTGTAGGGATGAGTATTTCAGGGCATATGCAATGACCATTCTGTTACTGCAGTTCTACTCCATCATGATTCCTCTAATAAAGTGGGTGAGATTTACTTGGAAAAAGATACCAGTTCTAAATTTTAAAGCACACAGCATTGAAAGAAGAAAGCCCAAACCATTAAACAAAAAAAATCAAAGTCTTGAAATCAAAGTTCAGTACAGACAGTGCAGAGGTTCATGGCAGTGTTGGAAATCCTGTCCTTGAGGGCTAGTCAAAGGTTTCACAGACATCTGTTTTCACCAATTATTAGTTGGAGGCTGCTTCTGATGAAACATTCCTCTTTTGAATTTTTTCTTTGGAAACAGGCAAAAAACATGACAGACATAGAACACATCATACTTCTTGAAAACTTCCTTTATTTATTCTCTCTGGTTTATACCATGGAATTGTGTGTTTTCACAGGGTTTTTTACTCAGATCTCTACCCTGGCTGATGTGCAAGAGAACGTCATGGAATATCTGCATGTTCTCAGCCGACCAAAGGTCATTGACCAGGAGCACGATGTAGTGTGGACCGAGGCATACATTGACAGCACTGTAAGTCTGCATGATAAAGCCAAAGCACTATGGTAGAAACACTCATTATGAACCTGCTTTCTGTTACTGGAATATGCTAACTCAGTGTAAGAATTGGGACTTGATAACTTTATGCTACAAGCGAATAGTTCAACATTACTGAACTTTAGCAGATATTTATACTCTTAATTACATAGAAAATACTGAAAAAACCATAAGTTACAGAATCATTTTGAAGGTTATGATGTTCAACCCTACATTTCTTTTATTAATCAAAAATGGGCATTGAATAGATATTGATTATATTGAGTAAACACTTTTTATTTATATTTTAAAACATGTCAATGAATATGTGGCTATAAACACACAGACTGACAAGAATCAATATTTTTAGTGTAGAAAGGCGAGTCAGCATCCAGGGATCAACTGTGATATCTTGGGGAAGGATATTGAGAAGATTCTGCTTTTAAAGTGTGTTGAATGGGTGATATGTTAAAATAATTGTCATAAATATCCAATTTTAACTTATCCCTGAAATATTAGAGTTAAAGCAAAACTTTCTATTATGCAGTGACTGAGCTCTTGTGATTGTTCTGTAGCATGTGTAGTAAATCATCACATTTGCAGGTAAAGGTTGTTCATTTTCATGGATTGGTCTGAAATAGAGTTTTATCTATTTTCTTTTTCATACTATATTTCCTTTGTTCCAATTAAAATATTTTGATTAGTATATTATCCATAGAACAAGGGTTTGTACAAATGTCTGCCATTTAGTACAGGAGATGTCAAGTATTCAATATAATGGATAGAAGATCACAAATTACTCGTGATACAGATGGTTCTTTCTTTCTGTTTTAATTTTTTACTTGATGGGTAAGGTGGGAGAATCTCACCAACTTCACTCTGATATTTGGTGGGTTTTGTTTGTTTTGAGTCTCTGTTGCTTCTAGATGATTCAGTCTTAAATCTATACAAAACCACCCTTGGAATAGAGCTTTTATTTCATTTTCACAATTGTTTAGGCCTTTTCTAGTCTTCTTTTGTGGCCATGGGTAATGTAAATTAATACTTAAACTGCAGTTATAAAGGAGAAACAAAAAGTTAATTGCTTTAGAGGGAATTAACTTACCTCTGTTTTCTTTTTAAAAATAACGTGTTAATCCAGTTTCCGTTTTGTTCTCTTTCTTTTATTGAACCATAAGATGAGCAGAAAATATATGTTATTACTGTGCCTTCAGGGCATGCCACGAAATGGGGAGATGACCAGGAGAATCTTGTTCTCATTCACCTTTTTTAAAAACACTTGAAGTAATCAATGTGTGAATGTTGAAGGGAGTTTGTGTATTTGCTAGAGAGAGTAGCAGGAAGACACTCAGGTAAGTGGTGTCCTGGTGCAACTCTTTGTCTTTGCCTATGAATTCTTCATTAAAAGTATTGCAAACAAAATCTTCCTCCTTTCTCAATACCAAGTCATCCCCTCTACCCACCAACAAAGTACAAATTGCTGTCTCAGAATTAATTTGACACTGTGCTCTTACTTTTGCCTGTAAATCTGTATTTCCTCGATGTTTGCAGGGAGAAAAATACTCACAAAAATTAGTCTAACTTTCAGTGATTCTCCTGTAGGTTATGGAAAAGCTAAGGGAAATTAACAACTTAATGTTGTGTGAAATACTAAGTGGATACAGCAGGGGTGAGTAAATGCAAGTGAATTTAAGAACACTAGAGGGAGTGTAGAGAGGGAATCTTGAGAAAACCGGAAAAATCAAAGACAATGGAGCTGTTACAGTTTTGAATAATAGAACTGCTTAAATCCAAACAGAAGGTCTTTTGATGCAGTCAAAACACTTCCAGGTTCTTCTCTTTATCTTTTGTTTTCCTACTCTCTTGACTGAACTAATCAATGTCACTGTGAACACACACACACTCATATATATATATACACATACATATATACATATATATATATATATATATACACACACATGCACTCATGTACATACATGCACACATATATTTTAAGCTCCATTCAGGACCTAATGGGTTTGATTCTATAAGAAAAGATTGAAAAATAAAATACCAAGATCTACTTAGTTGCAAACTACTTTTTTCCTCCCTCCTCCATCATTCTTCCCACAATATCCCCAAAAAAACCTCCCCAAAACAAAACAAAACATAACAAAACAAAGCAACAAACCAATACAACAACAACAAAACCCCACACCAACAAACCAAATCAAACAAAACAAAAACCCGACAAAATAAAAACAAACAAAAAACCCAACAAAAACAGGCAAAGAAAGGATAAAATAGAGTAGTCACATACAAAACTTGAAAATAAGAATGTAGGGAACCTTTTACCAAACCAGGCTTGCTTCTTCTCCAGCTAAAGCTGCATGAGTGCTATTTTCAGACAGATTCCCTGGCCATCTCTAGTGCTGTGACATTGAGAGTGCTGTTAAAATAATCCTCTCAATCCCATAACTTGTTTGTGTGGCTGCTGCTTGGACCTTTCCCAGTTAGAAATATTAGTGTATTTACAGCTAGCTTAAATGTTATTACCCAGCAGTGGGTTTGATTCCCAGGGCTACATTTACATGGTTGCACTCAGTGTCACTGTGCCCTAACAGCATGGAATATTCTTCCCTGTTCCCGTCTCACCAAACTGCAGAGCTCATTGGCCAGCTGTGCTGTTTCTGAGCAAGCAACATTAGGCTGGAACATTCTAGGATCCAGGCAGAAAGAAGCTGGACACTAATAATCTTAGGGTATAAAATACTTTCCCTGACACCCCAGACTGTTCTCATCCAGTAATTGTGCAGGACAAAGTCATCTGTGAAAGCCAGAAGTTAGTTCATTTAGGTGTTTGATACAATTTAGGAATATTCCCAGAAGAATTTTGCTACTAAAACAAAGCATCTAATTCCTGTTCCTCACCTGTCCTGTAAGAGGATGTCTGCAAAATGTTCCTACAGCTGCCTCTTCAGCATGGCTCTGGCA
The DNA here is from genome assembly GCA_013400435.1 of Pycnonotus jocosus. NCBI lineage: Eukaryota > Metazoa > Chordata > Aves > Passeriformes > Pycnonotidae > Pycnonotus > Pycnonotus jocosus. The sequence continues at coordinate 43,432 of VWYP01018620.1, read as the reverse complement.
CTCCTGAGGAGCTTCACATACAATTAGAAAAAATATGACTTTTGTAGCAGTGGAAATCTCTGGCAAAATGTCATATGCAGAAGGCATGACATGGAACAACCTTTATGTGTGTCAGGGCTGTGTCCTTTGGCACCATCAGGATTAAGACAAGGCCTCTCTGGTGACTCCTTGCTTCCCTTTTTCCTGTTCCTAGGCTTTTTTCTCTCCCCAGGGTTTTCTGTCTTTCTGAAGAGGTAACCAGTCAGCTTCTATGGTCATTTTTAGTTACCTTTCATCAGAAAATTATTTGTGTTTATTTCTTTTAAATCCAAACTTTCACATTGGAAAGGCAATTATCACTGTGTAAATCCTCATTTCTTTCAAAACCACGACTTTTGACACAGGAGTGATACAATTTTAAGAAGATTTACTAGCTCTTTGGGGAACAACAGATTTCTGAAAAAAATTGAAATTTAGATCTGTGGGGAATAGAATTGGTTGTACTTGGTTTTGGTAATCACTCGGCAAACAGTCTTTAGAGAATTATCTTGGGCTCATTCTAATGTCAGCTTCAAAATAGCTGGGAATGCTACTCCAGTGATAGCCCAGTAGCTTAAGTGCTGCCAATACCTTCAGGCTAAAATGTTGGAATTGAAGTGTGTGATAGGCACCAGCCAGCCTCCTGTTTTCTGATTCAGCATCTTCTGATTCCAAGTTTCACACCTTTCCTTAGACTTGTTTTCTTTTTCATTTGTACTTCTCTACTCATCAGTTTGATACACAGTACAAGTGGGTGAGCTTTGTTGGATCTGTGGAATTCTGTGAGAAAGGATGTTTGGGCTGTCAAGGGTGAGGGGTCAGTGGAAGATTCTTAATTGTGAAAGTTAATAGGAGAAGAAATTGTCTTGCAGCCTGTTCCTGTTCAGATGTATAGCCCAGAGATGCTGTAGGAAATAGCTCCAAAGGTTGCAGATGGGATATGTGGGCCCTAGACAGTGAGGTCTGGACATCACTTCTACAGAACTGTCTCAACATAACTTTTCTGCTCAAAAATGGGTCACAGTTGGATCTGATATCAGTCCTTCAACAATGCTAAGCCCCACAAGCATGTAATGGCTTAGAAAATAAAATAATACTAATGAATGCTTTTTAAAAAAGGAGATTGTAAGTGATAGCTTTCAAATGTAAGCAGAAAAGAATTCTAAAACTATCATAGTATTTCAGAGAAGCAAGAGTTTTAAAGTAATCAACGACTATTAAGCATGCATATTAGTGAGTCAATAAAAGTGAATATTTTGGAAGGAGAAGGAATGTGGGCTGGGCATCAGAATATTCAAGTGCAGCAATACATAGAGGTCATCGCTTGGTATTGTGGATAATCATATGTAGATCACAGAAGCCCTTAACTCATTCCTATGATCACATTTGGAATGTGATGAAACATTGCGTTTTTTCTTGCAGAAAATAAAAAAAAAACCTGGTCTGGTCCCTGAGTTCCCACTGTTTAAAATCTTGTGATTGAGAATTTGCTTATTGGGGTGTCCAGTTGGACTTATTGGACCTTTGTTAACTCTTCCTGGTGGAATTTGTTCCTCATAGTGTACCTGAATATATCCTCTGGATCTAACCTACTGTCCAGTTCATCTCCAGGCTGTTGGTCTCCAGCTGGGAGCAGATTCAGGCAAACATTACCACGTTGTCTCCGTTCAGTTTCCAATCTGAGGAGTTCTTTGCTTAAAAAGGACAAATTATTGTTTCACTGAGTATTTTGAGATGACTGTTTGATGCTCCAGAATTTAAGAGCTCATTTAAAACAGCAGTGTTCTGAGTCATTACAGGTCATGGTTCATCATAATATGAATGGTGAGTGCTTTTGCTCTTTGTAATTTCCTTTGGTGTTAGAGTGCCACGTGTTGATTCTTCATTTGCATTATCCCCACATTATCACAGGCAAACATTCCCTTATGGCTTTTAGTTCAATTCTAGTTCAGTTCTACAGCTGCTGTTGTATATATGTGTATTTGTAAATATAAATATATTTTCTTAATTTCTTTCTTTTTTTGAAGGAGGTAATACTTGATATTTTGACTTTTTTTGAAGGAGGTAATACTTTCTGATCAAGAGACTGATGCTGTCCTGAAAAGGCAACCACGAACCTTATTTCTCTTTATGGGCAATTGAGATAGCTCCACTGAAGTAAAGCCTTTAGTAACTATTTCTAAAATGCTTATGATGGGTGTTACAATTGCATTATTATGTATGTGGTAAAAAAATTCAATTTATTCTTCTTCATCCTTAAAAAAAAGATCAAGTAGGCATAGTTTTTACTCTGATCCAAGCTCTTTGCAGTAATGCAGCAGCAGTTACAGGAAGCTCATGCCTCCCAACTGTCCCATCACAATCCACATGTTTTGTGCATGAAAATTTAAATTCTAGGACACAGTTCTTCTGACAGAGGAAAATTATGAACCAATTCTAGAGAGAGAGGCTATATATGTGAGTATATATATATACACATGCACACATATATATATATGAACAGAGTTATAAGAGAAGGTCCTCTAGACTGAAAGCTGTTACACTAGGCATATCTTTCTATCCAAGACATTCTAGTGAGCTATTAAAATGCTGTTTAGTGCTTCTTTCATTCACACAGTTTTCTTTGTGTTCAATGCACAGAAGAGCTTTTATGAAGTAACAAAAGTAAAATAGTACCCCATTTTCACTAGCTTCTATTCCCAGAGATATCTTCAAATACTTTTGATGGCACGAGTTAATTGTGCTATTATAAGAAGTAGGTATGTTTAGCATCTCTATAACAGTAAAGATTCCCTGGGCCTCTATTTCAGAAAAGTAACTTCTAGATTGCAGTACTGGTAGGCATTAAAATGCACCAATGTGTTCAGACTGTTCACATACATCTAAAGTAAGTAAATATTGGTAATCACTGCAGAACTGAATGTCAGTAAGTGTCATTAATCAGCAGCTGAGATAAGAAAATTTACACAGAGTATTTTTTTTTTTTAAATACACTAAGAACTAGAAATCAGTGTTGCTTTTTTTCCAATCCTACTTTGGATTTGGCTACATGCTCTAACCTTCCCTTTGTGGCCAGTATCTCTTAATCTCTAAGAATTTACAACTCTTTATCAGAGATTGTCATCAGCTCCAAGTGCCTTTGAGGTTCCCATGGGAATTCACTTTTCTTGCTTTGACATTTGAGTGAATTGGGTTAGTGAAGAAAAATCCCATGCAAGGACATCAGGCCTTCCATCAGGTAGGCTGTTCATGAAAGCTCTTGAAGGTTCTTCAAGCCCTGCTTTGTCTCCTACAGATCTCAGTGGTCTCTTGAAGGTTCTGATATAGGAGAAAAGTAGAAAGTAGCCCAGGAAATGCCTTTGTATCAGCACTTCAGTTTGGCTTAATTTTCCTGGAAAAGTACAATGCTTCTGATCATTTCACCTTGCAGCTTCCATGGGAGCACAGTTGCAGTTCAAAGTTGCAGCAGTGACAGTCTGATGTGTCTGCACTGGTACCCCGTAGATCTGGGGCAGTGCTTGAGCCATTGACAGTGCTGATCAATGCAGCTACTGGTGCACACATTTAAAAACCTGTAAAAACAGGTTATGCACATATTTATATGGAGGTGCAATATCCCTTTATGCTGATGATTAGTGCACTGTCTGTGGAAATCCTTATTGACAGTCTCAGAAAAAAAGAAAGCATCTGAGCCAAGGCTTTTATGAGTTCTTTGGCCCAAAATTTTCAGTTGCTATAATTATGTACTCTCATTTTCTCCCAAACAGTTCTAATCTGTTTGTTTTATTGCTGGATCTAAAATAAATGAATTACCATGAAACACATGAAGTGTTTCAAATTCAGTAAGATCTGTGTCAACTGTCAATATGTAGTGAGTTCTGGAGATAGTCAATGAATGAACCTCTCAGCTGAATAGAATTCATGCACTCCAATTGTCTTTCAGAAGCAGCTCAAAACAACAATGGATGTTGTTCTTTTATGTTAGAAAATGATCATCTGATTTACTCCTGCTCAGCAGCAGGATGCTCATCATGCAGGGGATGTTGTGCCATTTATATTTGTGCTTAGATCCCACACTCATACACCAAGACAGGAGTCTGTGTGTCCCAATAAAACACACAAACTGAGATGCCTGGAATCAAAACTGGGGCATGCACAGGAAAATAAAGCCAATAAGGACATAGTAGGGATACGGACACTTAATATAAGAATGATTATTCCATGGAAACAGAGTACATGCAGATAAGGCTTCATCACAGAGAGACCTATGCACACATTATGTACACAAGAATCTTTCAGCTTTTTGAAGAAAACTCCTTATTTTGATAAATTACATGTTTGTTTTCCTCCACTGCTAATGCTGGAACTTACAGTGGTAGGGCAATTTGCAATGATTGCATTAAGCAAAGAATATTACTACAGAGAGCTAAATGCTAGTTGTCAAAGTCACAGAAAAACTATAAGGAAATAGCAATACTTAGTTTAATGAATTAATACTTTTTGTGTGTATTGGTCTACATGGTATTTACACTGTAAAATGCTGTAAGTGATACATCAAAAAGATGTTTAAAATATCAAAACCAAACCCAAAAGTCCTGCACTTAAAGAGGAACATAAAATTTCCTGCTGGGGATGTGGAACATGGAATGCCATCTGTATTACATGGCACTGAGAAAACTGATTATGTTTGGACCTCTATTTCATAGCAGATGGGTTCATTAAATTTAATAGCCTCCAGAGCCTTTAGAAACAGTGTTAAAAACATGTGGAACATGCTGAGACACTTCACTTCTCGCCCCACAGTCATTATAACTCTGGCACAGACTATAAATATTACACTACTTTATTTCCATTGAATCGGATTACTATTATAATTATTTTTCATAGGGTACATTTACATGAGAAATGCAGAATGCAAATTGTTCTTCTTCAAACTTTGAGATATGCAGTTGATGTCTTTAAATGCATTTTACAGTTCTTTACATTTGGAGGCTTTTATACAGAACTTATTTTTATCTTCCTGCGACATCAGCAAGAAGCTGTAATGCCACAGCAAAGCTGGGTCTTAAGCAGCTCTGCTCCCAGTGTGGTGCAAATAAGACAAGCATTATGTTAAGCCATTGAAGGGAAATCACAGGAGTGTTACAGCTTGGCTTTTAGCTATATATTGCCAAAATTTTCTCTTTTCTAGTATTTTATTATTTTATATGATGGGGTAACTTCAGTTTGCCCTTGGTCTCTGTTCATATTTTATCACTGGATGAAAGAGAGATTAAATATCTAATTTTGAGTCAGATTCGTTTCTACAGAAATATTGCTTTAAACAAAGTGTCATCTCTTTTTGAAATATTCTCACTATTTGATAGATAAAGGATTATTTTGCTATTTAGTTTTTTTATTTTAAATAATATTTCTAATGAGAACAAGTAAGTTTTACCATCTCTTAAGTGCTTTGACACCTGTCTAACCTTCTTCCACATCTTTGTTGACTACATGCTCTGATGTTTAAACTAAATTACGGTTGAAGAAACTGTCATCCTTGATCATGATTCTTTTAAAAAAATAACTGTTTCCCAATAACCATATCAGCTTGTTCTTGTACAATGTAATTATCTTTTCTTTCCACTTCCTTTCCTGCAGAATGCTGTGACTATCCTCATTGCCTTTTACTGTTTTCCTAAGGTCACTCTTGGGTTTGGTTGTTTTAATGTGGATTTTCTCCTTCTTTATATCACTGACTTCAACTCCAATTTTGCCACTGTGATATTATTATCATGACGTGCCAATTTTAATAAATCACCAAAGTCCTACCACATTAGATGATGGATGATGACAGGATTAAATAACAATTCCTTCCTCATATAATTTACATTTAAAGTAACAGGTAAAAATCACCAGTTGCTTAGAAAGGTCAGAGAATGAAAGGACATAGTAGGACAGGGTAGGTCAATGCAATAATTGATTACTGGTCTTTCAAATGGTAGTGCCCACTTCTACAGATTTCCCACAAATGTGTCTAGGTTTCAAGAATCACAGAGTTCTTGCTTGTGTTTGGTTAAACTCGATTTCATGGAATTCTATTAAGAAGAAATTTTTCCTAACATCCAATCTAAACCTTCCCAGGTGCAACTTGAGGTTCCTTCCTCTTGTCCTGTCACTTGTTACACCTGAGAGAAGAGACTGACCACCCCCCCACC
>VWYP01018620.1:14291-37179 GCA_013400435.1 Pycnonotus jocosus | reverse complement strand
CTTTTCCTACCAGGCAGCTTTCCGACCACTGTGCCCCCAGCCTGGAGATGCAGACGTTGTGATCCAAAGGCAAGATCCACCTTTAACGTGTTGAAACTCACATCACTGAGTTCAGCCCATTGATCCAGTCCAGATCCCTCTGCAGAGCCCTCCTACTCTCCAGCCAATGAATACTCCCACCTAACTTGGCGTCATGTGCAAATTTACTGAAGGTGCCCTTAATCCCCTCACCCAGAGCATTGATAAAGACATTGAACAAGACTGGCCCTAGTACTGATCCCAGGGGAACAGCACTGGTGACCAGTTGCCAGCTGGATGTAACTCCAGTCCCCACCACTCTCTGGGCCCAGTCATCCAGCCACTTTTTTACTCAGCAAACAGTGCACTTGTCTAAGCCATGAGCAGCCAGCTCCTCCAGGAGAATGATGTGGGAAACAGTGTCAGAAGCTGTCCCTCACTGACCCTTGCTCTAGAGAGGTGTAATGTTTTGTAATTTGCAGTCAACTGGGTCCTCCCTGGTTAGCCAGAACTGCTGATAACTAATTGAAACTGCCTTCTGAGATGAAAACTGATTGGATGAATTTGAATAAGAATCTGTAGCATTACAGATGTCAGTTGGTTTCATTTGCTGGATGTTCTCCCACCAGTAACTGTGTACAAATTACAAAGAATTGCTCTGCTCTTGAATTTGATTACCAGGAGTATTCATGCCAAAAGGGTTTTGGTCCCATTTCCAGACACCTGCACACTAGAGATAGAGCAGCTTGGGACCATTTCCAGCAGGGATCTGCCAATGACTTACAGTGCCTTTGACTAAGAGAACAGAAAATGTTTTGCATTTCCACCTTGTTTCACAGGGAATTTTCTGGTTTTGTTGTGACACAGAAATAAGATCAAAAGATGACAAGTTACTGACTAGAGAAAGAATTTGTTTCTACATCCCTACGTGCTATGGTGAATCCAGCATTTAGGAGGACAGGCCTATCCTGAGTGGAAATTACTTAAAAATTCACAACTGATAACTCCCCATCTTTTATTTTACTGCCTCTACTCTGAGTGAAATGGAGTTAATTGTAAGGAAATTGTAGGTGTTTTGTCAGATATATTACCTTTTTCTGGCATGTCTTTATCTTTAGTTTTCACATAACAGATTTTTTAGGGTAAATGATGATGTAGGAAAGCAATGGATTTAGTATAATGTACTAAATCACATCCTTTGATCTTATATTTATCATTCCTTGACATTCTGGAAGGAAGAGGGCAGTGAAGATGAAATGTAATTTGTCTGCACTGTTGGAGTAAAAACCTGCAGTAATAAGAAAGGCTTATTAAATTTTTGGTACTATTTGAGCTTTGCTGCAGTGGCAGAATTCAGTGCAAAAAAGGAGAAGGAGAACAAAGAATAAAAGGAAATAATTTTCTCTTTTGTCTGTTGTTCTGCAGATATGGAAGTCTTTAGTTATTTATAGCTCTTTTTGTACAATCAGGAGTTTTCACAACTCAGTCATATGCACAATAAGCATAAATGTTGAAGTTCATGTTTATCACAGTCATTATGACAAGTATTTTCTTTGAAGTTAGTAGTTTGCAGAGAAGTTATTCAGAAATATACTCTATTTTGCAAGGAATAAGAGGATGTTTCTTACTGATGTTCTTGCTGCTTGACAACAAGGTGTTTGGCCTTGGTCCACAAGGTCCACTGTATTTTGTCAGATCAGATCTTTCCAAGCAGGCATTTTCATGAAAGAGTTGTTTAAATATTATCTATTCAGTTTTTAAATGATCCTCAGCAACATCAGTGCCATCAGGAGAAAGTTTAGAACTTGTAAGTATTTTCTCTGGAGTTTATAACAGCCGTTTCATCTCCCCTGATGTCAGTTTTGGGGGGTAGGAAAATGTATTCACCCTAAATATTAGTTTACATTTTCTAGTTCTAGGGAAATCATTAAATGTGCAAGGGCTCTCTAGGAAGAGTTGCCACAAGGACTCTACAGGGCCACTGCATTTAAGCATTTCTCTTACAGAATAGGATTTCTCTTTTTTTTTTTTTTACGCTACCTTTTATTTAGTGGCACATAAATACTACAACAGCCTACACAGTAGAAAGTGTGTACCAATACCAAAACCCAGCACAAATTACAGAGCTTTCCAATGTCTTTCTGTTGTTGCAGCCAATGAACTCTGAGTTATAATAAAGGCCTCAGATTTCTATGTTGACATAAAACTGATCGAAAAAGTAAACTACCTAAGTCAGCTATATGCTTGTATTCCATACGGGTTACATTTTTTGATTATTATCCTTCCTTATTTTACTCTCTAGTAAATCAGTAGTATCTCTCTTGCACACCTGGAGTTACGCTGATGTAAACCTGAACACATATCCATTGTGTCAGTTATGAAAAAAAAATCTTTGTTTAATGTGCTTGGATTAAACTTCTGTTGACTGAGGGAACATTCTAACATTTTGTATTAAAATTGAGTTACAGTGAACAACAAATTGTATTTGTAGGAAAAATAAGTTTAACCTTCCTTGCCTCCTTCACCTCGTCATTTTTGTGTTACAATTTAGTTTAAAAAATAGAGATAGTGAAATCTGATTTTGCTATCAGGGAGTTTCATTAAATTTTTGCCATGTACTACAAGAAGATGGTATTTATCCCATTTTAGGTTCTAGTATGTCTAAAAATTATCTCATTGTATGCAAATAGCTCTAGCTCTGAGACAGGTGAAAGAATTTTGAGATATTTTCTCGTGAGTTCTTGTAGTGAAGGAGAGGTAAGCCTTTCTTGACTTGCTGGATAATGCAATAAAGGAGAAGAGAGGAGAAGGTGATGGGTAACTTTGTCTTAGGCCAAAATATTTCCTTGATCTAGATTTCACATGCAGTGTATTAAAAAATGAAAACCTGCATATTTGAATGTAACTTAGAAATTTCATGTAGAAATGCTCTCAGATTTGTGATCTTCCAACAAATCAGAGCCTTAGTAATTGGCCATCAGGTCACATGGGTCTTTGAGAAGCTTTGAACTTTCAAGATGTGCAGAGTAACAACAAAAAGCTTCTTCCAAAATAAAACAGCAAGAGAATTGTAGCTCTTTCTGCAGAGTGAGTGAACCTTTATAGAAGCTGCTGAATTCATCCTGTAGTATGAAGAGTCCTTAAAATGCTTTATGGCTGTTTGAATAAAGTGTCACTATAAAATCTCAATGTGAAACTAGAATGGTGAAATGTGTTAGCTACGTCCTCATTAGAAGGGTATGAAGACAGAATCTGGTCCTCAAGCAGAGCTGGTGAACAGGATGAAGCATTGATGATGACATTTTGTCATTTATGATGGCAGCATTAACCATGTCTGTAATACCAGCCTTCCCACAAGATGATAGAAAAATTTTATAGAAAAAAGAATCTTTTTTTAGATTAGGATCTTATCCAACTAAGAGGTTTCACAACATTAAATGATGGAATGTTTTCTAAGATTTTTTTTTTAAATTGTTTTATCATATAGTTTAAAAATAATGCTTTCAACAGTTAGTACTTGGCTTCTGATCTTGTACATCTCCATTAGCTAAAAAAATCAGTTGCTTTGCTTAGGCATGTGAACCTGACACCACATGGTGGTCACCTTGCTGTTAGAGCATAGTATTTTAGCATAATGTTAATTTATTTCCAAAACACACATTGGGCATTTGATTCTCAAATTTGTATACAAAACTTGGACAAAATTTTAATGGAGATTTGTTCCCAGTTTCTGGGAGTATCCCTCTCCCTGACAAAGCAGAACAGCACTTTTAAACATCTACCTGAGCTCAGTGCCTGGGCTTCATGTAGTATTTTTATGCACTGGTTTTGCACATAATTTGTTCCTTCTTTTTATTTATGCTTCATCAGAATTTTTTCAGATGTGTCTTGAGATGGCCTCATCATCAGTGTTCATCCCTTTCACAGGCAAACTGATAAACAAGAGAAAAGATGATTGTCTTTGAAAGGGAATGAAGCTTTTGGAAAAGTTTGAAGCTTCTCCTTGTGCATAAGCTGCCTTTCCTGCTGGTTTCTGCTGCCCTTGATCTATTATTGCATCTGTGGATTTCTTCTTCTCAGCAAATGAAATGATCCTAATATTTTTGTGCAGCTTTTCTTCCTTTGAAATCATCTCTGTTGTTTATCAGCTCAAATGATCTTAGGAGCGTATGGTGTCTATCTTGTTCTGCCCTCCAGCCTCCTGCTCCATACAGAGCAGTTCTGGGCCATTGCTTGCTGACTTTGCCTTCAAGGTGTTCTGTGCCAGCTGAATACAAAATCTGTACAAAATATCTGCTCATTCAGAAGCGATTAATGGGGGAGAAAAAATACCCAATAAAATACAATAATTATTCTGAATGTATTTGTTAGGCAGCTAAGCAGATTGTTTTCCCTAAAAATGTCCAATATTTTAATTCTAAAAGATAACTGGTTCCAGCACTTAGAGCCTTGTACTGGTTCCAGTCTTTGCATCAAACTTCTAGAATCAAGAAGTTAATTTCAAAATATTTTTGGAAGGACTTATCTTGAAGCAAGTAAGAGATAAGTCCAATTAATTACAACCTCCCCTCCTCCAAACCCAACTCCATTTTCCTTTGCTTTGATGTTTCTAGAATCTTTTGCAGTAAGATTCAATTCTTACAAGATTAGTTTAGTCCTCTAGTTAGCAAAAGCAGATAGATTAATTGTATACATAGTCTTATTGATGAGATTCTCAGTGATGATTTTTTCCCTATGTCTAATTTTTCTGGTCATGTTGATATATGCTGAATTTCAGACATTTGAAATCAGTAATTTTTCTATTTTTCCTCATTTTTTGTGTGCTAAGCATTTCACAGTAGTTTTGCAGGTGCCTTGTTTTGTCCTGGTATTAGCTAAAACTTGTTTTTTCAATTACAACTTCACCAATTTCATCATAAAGTACAAACCAAACAAACCAACCACCCAAAAAACCCCAAAACAAAAACCAACCCCCCAAGCAAACAAACAACAGTGGAAAAAACCCCAAACCCCAAAACAACTGCCTCAATAAGAAGCTCAGATGAAGACAATGGAAAGACAATGGAAAGCAACATCATCTTGAACTAAATATTGTAAATAAATCCTGTCAGTTTTCTGATGTCAGGGCAGCTTTTTTTACAGAGTACAAATATTTTTATTCTTAACCCTGAATCCTTGACAGAAAATTATGGGTGAACTTTATAATGGCTCGCTTTTGTCCTCATACCTGTAAATAGTGTCCCCTGCAAGTAAGAAAATGTTTGCTTCTACAGGGAACTGCTTGACATGAGTAACTTCCTGTCTGTTTCTTCATTGCACATTTTATGGTCATAATGCAAAATGCTGGGAAATTGAAATGATGCTGTTTGCATGCAAATGTCAGTAAAAGATTCTTTATTAAATGCAAGATCCACGAGGTAAAACTGTCTGGTATGAGATGTGCTTAATTCCAGCTTTCAAAGTTAAGTCATACAAACCTCCTGTCCTGGCAGGAACCTTCACTCCTGTGAGGCTGTGAGCTCCACTGCAGCAGAGGGGGAAATGGTCTCGGGTTTCTGAGAGCCCCAAAAGGCACAGATTGGTTGTGACTGCAGGGGAGAGAGACAGAGCAATGGAATGGAAAATGAGCCTGGATACACCTTCCAGTGCTTCTGGCTGAGCAGTGCTCTGGACACAGAAGAAATGGTATTATTTATGGAAAAAAAAATGGAGAAAACCCTATGGTTTGGGATAATTCAACTATACATGTTCTTATAGCCATTCCCTTCTTAGCCTGTGTTGGATGATTGCAAAACAGACTAAAGAGCAACACATCTCTTCTAGAAATACAATCCATTTAATACAATCAGAGTTAACATGCTAAAAATCACATACACAATTAGTAAATCTGATTTTTTAGAAGACATTCTGGCTTGCTTTACACATTCATTAGATCAAACACACTTTCATCTATCTTCAGAAAGGAGTTATCTTTAGATGTTGGTATGACATTGATATAGAGCAAGTAAGATTTAACAGAGTGCAAGATCAAAACCCCACTAAACTCATTGCAGGATACTCATTGACTCTAACAGTTATTGTGTGAGGCTCTTGCTTGGGTTGGCTTTGAGAGCTGATTTTACTATGAGAGAAAGAGGATGTGTGATTGACTCCTAAGAGGATTTATGATCAAGAAATGATTTTTTGTTTCTAGGAGGACTGTCAAAAAACTTGCTTCTTTTCCAAATGTGGAAGAGCATTTGTGATGAACAAATGAATGAGTGTGTGTATATGCACCTATCTTCTGAGGCTCATTTTTTCCTTCCTTCTCTTCTTCTCTTTCCTTTTTTTGTAGGAGATAAAACGACTAGATATACAAATTTTAATGTGAATAATATCCCTTAGTATCAGTGATGTGTATCTTACAACCATTAGTTTTGGTCGGAGTTGTCTATATTTAGAAAATTATTTCAATTCCATGAATGAATATTTGTACAGGTTTTAATTAGGAAGGATATATCTGCTATATAGCAGACAAGAAAATATTTGCATTAATAATTTCTATAGGGAAATATAAGCATGGTGATGTTTACACAGAATATATGTTTGCATATATAAGCAGAATTAACTATGGAAAAATATTTCATGCTTAGGAGTATTTAGTTATTGGTGTAATGATGCAAATAAGACTTGCTCCCTTTACACACAAGCATGAGGCCAAAATTTTGGTCATGGTGTGTGGAATGCTGATTGGGTGTCAGGTTCTGCTACTTTGATTTGTAGTCATGCAGCTTATCCATACAACTAGCAGAATTATTAAAAAAAATTAATGAAGTTCCTAGCCAAACTTCACATTTCAAGTAATCACTTGGTTTAATTTAGATACAATCTTTCCTGTAAATATTTTTCATTAATTAAAAAGAGAGAACAGTTAGTTTCTACAAATAAAAGAATCACAGGCAGACTCACAGAATAGGTGAGTATGAATTTCTTTTCTGTTAATTTCCACGTGAAGCTCAGACAGCAGATGCAGAAAGATATGACTTAACTGTTTCAAAAGTTAAGAATATTTAGATCATTTTTTGTGTTGATTCTCATTTTAAAAACAAGATTACTAGAATTCTTTAGGAATTCTTCAGTTATTTGCATTAATAAGCAGTTAGTGTATTTTAGAAAATGTATCAAATCTTCAAAGAGTGGAGCCATTTTGTTAAAAAGTTCTTAAGTGTATGTAATTTTTTTCTTTTGCTGTTTCTTAATTCTAATACAATGTCTTTACAACTCCTGTGTGTTCTCTTTTTCATATTTCACAGGAGGTAAATTCTTTCCTTTCTGTCAGCTATAGGAATCCTTTTTAAAGAGAGAGCTAGAATTGTAGTTTTCATCTATGTTTTATGACTCTCTTCTCCATAGCAACATTTAATTTTCCTCTGATGGGTGTACTTTGCATGCAGAGCACAATCTATCCTTGACTAAAATGCTGTAGTTACTGAAAAATATGTAGCAGCACAGTAAAACAATTATGTGAACAATGAAGGATTTGGTGTTAAATCCCTTGAAAAATCAAGTGCATTTCCTTAGAGATGTTGGCCTTGTAAGCTGCAGGTTAATGTCACTCTTTTAATATTTATACTGAAATCTTAATGTCAGGAACATCCCAGTAGGAGGCTGAATTTTATTTCTTCCTCAGTGGGTGCATATAATTTTCTATGATGCCTGTGGTACTTAGGTGGGGGGGAGTAAGTGCATAGATTGCAAAAGAAAAATTGTCAAAATCATAATATTTAAATGCTTTATCTTATTGCAACTGAGTAATGAGATTTTAAAGCAGAAAGTTTACATTTTCTGCTCAAAACTGAGAAATAGAATATTTTTTCTATTCTTTCCCAAGTTTTTGCTATTTATGGGAAGAGCTGAGGAAACCTGCTAGCAAGGTACAAAATGCTTTGCATTTTCTCCGTGTTTGCCGCAGCACCTCATATCTTTCCTGAAAATGTATTTTTGAAAAGTAAAAGTTCTAAGCCATACATCCCATGGCAAATAAAGAGTCAGTATGTGACACGGATGGGATAAACATGAACATTAAAAACACCATAAATTTAGCAATGCATTAAGGTTAAATTTAGTGCAGCTGAGAAAGTATTTGTAGAAATGTCTGTATTATCAAAACCATATCCAGCCTTGCTGATTATTTACTGACAAGTTCTGCAGTTACTTTCTGTTGATTTGTTTTGTATCTGATTGTGGAAGAATCAAGGCTGTAGGGCTATTTTTCTGTGACTGGTGACTTTTAAAGCGTGGCGGGAGGACTGTGAAAATGAGGTCAGTGAATGTCAAATAAGAGGTTTTCTTTATTTTTTTCAATGTTTTAACATAAGCAAATTGCAATAGTATACTGTTTATAACAGTAACTCCATGAAAACATTAGAAAAATAGAAATGGAATGTTAATATCATAATCAGAGATGCTATTTTTGTTTCATTATTAATAGAAGCCATGGGTTTTGATATAGTAAGAAACTACTGAGTATAATTTAGTCTTGCAGAAGATTTTTTTTTTGCTATTCTTCAAACAAATGTAAGGTTGGATTCTGATCTAACAGAACAATAGGTCTATAATTCTACTTCGTTTTCCTTTAAAACTTCTAGACTTGGTTTCTTGGAAATCTAGGACATGCAGCTACATAATGTTTTGATTAAATTGTTGAAACAGCTCTAAAATATTTTAACCTTTTGTCTTTTCAATTATCATGAAATAATTTACAAAATCATTTTTTACAAACTTCGCTTGATAAGGGTGAAAGGAGATAGATTTTACGAGGTACTTACCAGAACTACTGCTCCTTTAAGTTATTTCTCCTGCTCTGAGGACATTATTTCACATCTCTGGGGTTTTGTTTGGTTCAATTATGTTGATCTCACAGGTATCTCATCCAAAAAATAGCGCAAAGTCCTTGATGTCGGATCCCTTTGCCTGTCTTGGGGTTTTTACTATGTTACTAGTGTCTAATTTTTCTTTTTCTGGTAATACCAAACACATTTCCATGAAGAGCTCAAAACAATACTAGATTATTTGCAAATGTGGAAAGCATGACAGTGTGTGCAACACCAGCATTGAAAAACCTCCTGCAGTTATTTATTCTGTGTTACATTGTGTGATGGGACCCCAAGTTGACCTGAATTTAGACGTGGAATTCTCCACGTCTTACTGGCATCAAGCATATTGTGAACCTCAGGGGGCCTCCAGTTTCTGAGAGTAATTTTTTTTTACAATTCAAAATAGAAGAAGAAAATGTGTTTAGTAAAGAGGGTTTTTTTTCTGGTTCAAAGGAGTTTGAAAACAAATCCTACTACTTTTTTACCTGTGTTCTTGCAGTGCTCCATGCTTTAGTCTTGCTCTTTAATCTAAGATTTTTTTTTTTAAGTTGCAGCAAAATCTGCACAGTTCCATCAAGATCCCTAAGTCTGCTTTTTCTATATCAGAAAACAGAAAAACTCTATTCAGTTTCCTGGTGCTCTCAGGTTTGCAGGCTCCTGTCTCTGCTGTGCCTGGCAGTACAGCAAAGGTCTCTTCCTTAAGCAGCTTTGTGGAGCAAGGTCCAGTTTCCTTCAGGTGTCTCCTCCTGACCCACAACTGGATGAACCAGGAGCCTGCAAATGGCCAGGTGTCCTCCCTGCACTTCAGCCACAATAATTTTAACAAATCTGCTTCACCCAGATGGCTAACTAGGAGCAAGGAAAGCAGACCTTTGTTGTGTGTATCGTTTAGGGACAAGCACCTGAGGGAGGAAGAGACACCAATGAAAAACAAAGAGGAACAGGAGGTACTTTGGTGTGGCTGGAGCTGTACAAAACCACCAAAAGGTCACAGTTCACCAGGGGTGTGGGTAAAACAGAAACACCTGCAGTGCTGGAGGGCCAGGCAAAGATCACACAGTTTGCTGCAAAGCTGCCTCTTGGCAGGGTATGAAGCAAACCACACCAGCCAGAGATACCTGCTGGCTTTACACACAGACAGGCAGCTCTTACACTGTTCAATAAAGGGTCAGACCAGAGGACTATTACTATTATTGTTAGGAAAATTATTTGTTTCCTATGACCTCCCAGAAGGAGTAATGGCAGACAAAACTCTGCAGTTTATTTCAAAGGAATTTGTAGCAAATATTAAACTGGATTGCTGACATAAAGGACCTTGTAACAGCCAAGTCTCAAATCAGCAATAGGATAAAAACTTATCTGATGGGAACAAAGACCTTTTTTTCTTTTTCAACTGTTGTTTGGTTTTTTATTGAGGAAAGACCTAAAGACCTGGAATCTGGACTTTTAAGCTTAGGTGAAATATGTTGAGAATTCCAGGCCCAGAAAAAGCATGATGATCTTATCTGCTGACTTAATTATTCTTAATCAAGGTTGTGATTACTAATATTTCAGAGAACAGAAATACTCTTGATTTTATAAAAGGTTTTTAATTGGATTGACTAACTGAATTCAGCAGAGATTAATAAAGAGCTCTACTTTGTAAATGCTTATTAATGTGCACATGAAAATAATCTGAGTAAAAGCAATAGGGGTCACTTGGTGTTCAAAAGTGTGAAGCATCGAGTTTGTGTGGTAGTTATTAAGAGGAAATCCTCACTTCAATCCATCTCCCTCACTTGGAAAAACTTGACCAAACTACATTTATCTGGCTGTATTTGGCAAATTAAAAAAAAAAAAAAAAATCATATTGCAACTTTGTCCTCTTGTTTGAATGTAAAAAAGTTTCCACTTCTCAGAGTCAAAGTAATTAACCAAGTCAAAGGCTAACAAGTAGTTAAACTTTCATAAAGGCTTTAAACTGCTCTAACCTGTTATATACACTATTTGGTTCATGGATTTAAAATTCACAGATATCTGCAATTTCTGCAGCAACCCTTTTATGGTGTTCAATATAGTAATTTATTTTTTTAAAAGCCTTTTTTTGAAACCCATATAGGTCCTACTTTAATATGATCATGGTTTGTATCTTGATATTGGATCACTGCATTTTTAGGATGAAAGAATTTTACTTGTAGCAATTCTTACTGTCATGAATTTTGTTACCTTTTTTGTTGTGAAAATAGATAAATTGTGGCTGTTTGCTGCCAATATTTGTGAATTTAGAGATCATGTGACAGTTCTCTTTCATGACATATACCCTGTGGATATTAGCCTTTAACAGAGGACTCTGTTCGAGCTTGGTGGTTTTTTCTCTATTTGTTTTTGTTCAGAGGAGGGGCAAAAGGTCAGTCAGAAGCTCATGAGAGATCTTGAAGGTCTTTTTGCATTTGGCATCGATTCACCTGCCTGTTTCCATGTTCAGATGATGCCTTTAAAGAAAAAATTTGAGTTGGACAAACAAATTTTCTGAGGAGGTGGACTTAGCCCAAGGCTAAAGTGCCATGTGAGTGAATTTCTCCACAAATATGGAGTAAGAGGAGAAGAATTCAGAAAAAGGGAAAACTGTATTGAGCCTGTAACAGTTTGGTTTTCTGACTTCCTCTGCTACAATGGGTTTTCTTTTTTCTGAAGTGAAAACAGAACCCATCTTTCAACTTTTGATAAATAAGGTCTTTGATACGTGTTAGAGTCTGCTGCCTGCTCTCAATGCCTTTATACGTGAGTTGTTGCTTACAGTAAATACTGTGCACACAACCAGGTATGGCTACTCTTGTCCAATAACATCTGTGTGGTACAAATATGCATATATGCATAAACACTTGCATCTGATTTGCATATATGCAGATATAGTCGTACTTGTGTTTACAGCACAGAAATGTATTGTTCTATGCATATATGATTGTATATTATGCATGTACTGTAATCTGTTTGCATATGCAGTTACTAACTTTCTATTCCCATTTTGTTTTTCTTTCCTCTATCATGGAGGATACAATCTTCTACTTTAATGTGACAATCTCCTCTTAATGTCAGTTTCATTTTAAACTAAAACTGTCTTTATGTTGAATTATATTTGTGTACAAGAAGATGGAACTACTTCACAGTTCAGGTGTGATACCATATCTGATGAGGAAACAATCCCTTTCTTGGTGTGGTATTATTTAACAAATTTCATGCTGCTTTTGTGATACATTGTAGAGAAGCTGTCAAATCATAAAGTCAGTTAATGAGCCCTCAATAAGTTGAATCAATTGGCAATGTAAACCTACTTCCTCTAGTTTCTTTCCTTTACACTTGGTTTTATATCATGTTTATGCTTTTATTAATACAGCAGCTAAAGTAGCTGTTCAAATTATTTTAATGTATAATTGCTTGTTCTGTTTTGTTGTTTTCCAGCTCCCTCAGGCACAAAAGGTAAAACATTTTAATCAAATCCTGGTCATTCCAAGCAGTCACCAGTGCTTCACGTTTCCATGGTGGTGTGGGTGCGGTACAGGTGGTGATCAGTGAAACCCTTCACTGTCACGGGGGCTCTGAGCCGGGCCCCAGGAAGGTGCAGGGCTTTGAGCCCAGCTGAGTACCTGCTGAGAGCAGCTCTTCAAAAACCTGTGGGCTAATTGAACATGCCAGGCATCCATGGCCTACAACTTGGAAACAACAGGGAGGCTATTTTATCAACAATTTGAAATAACAGTAGGGATCTAAACAAAACCCCAACCCACTCCATGGCTCCATTTCTGGGTCTGTTGTAGAGACTGCAGAACCCATGGCATAGCTGGTACCCTTTCACTGCTCCCCACTGTATCTACCAGCACACCCCTGAACACATTTGGCATTTGACTTCTCTAACAGGTTACATATTTCTCATCCAATGTGCTCTTGCCTTTAAACCCCTTGTGCCTCGATCTGGTGTTGCCAGAGTCAGCTCAGCAGGACAGCACAGGCTCTGGGGCACAGTTAAGGGTTGCTTGATGCCTGCTGCATCGTCCTTATGTATTTCACAAATATAATCAAGGCTTCCAGAAACCAGGAAATCTACCAAAGCTGTGCTTTTGGTAAAAAAGTATTAAAATGATAAAAAAGGAATAGAATATGCTGGGCAATTGCAACATTCACTTGTCCAAGTCATTCTTATTGTTCTTGGTAAAGCACCTTCAATAAGAAATGTCACAGCAATTAGTCAATTTGACCTCACATTCCTGGAAGATGATAAAAGTTCAGTTTTTAATGAAAGCTATAAGTGAAGTGATCTTTCACTTTATAGCTTTCCAGGAATGGTGAGGGCATCCACAGATCTCAGAACTTCACTAATGTATCTCAGCCACTTTTTAGTTTAAAAAGCAAGAAATATGAGGCTTTATTTTTATGATACTACATGTATTTGAAATTTTCTTGCTCATGGAGCTCAGAAAATTCTGTTTCAAACCTGCAGGTAATATGCTATTTTATGACATTGGACTATGTCCAGAGTTTGTTCATGTTTTGATAGTTTCAGAACATGGTACCAAAAGATTGTGGGTTTGTGTTTGTTTGTTTGGTTGTTTGGTTTTTTTTTTTTCTTCTTGAAATCAAAGGTTTCAAGAAATGCTTTGTGTACAGCTTTCTGGAAAAGTAGAAGGACCAAATGAGTGGCTAGACTAGCTAACTTAGACTTTTTAATTTTCATCTGCTTTGTCTAAATGTTTGTGCCAAATGCTTCTCTTAACAGTTTGCAGAAAGAAGAGAGAGTCAGATTGTGATGTGCTGTTGCAGAAAGTACAACCAGTCAGGCTGTTTGTCAGCTTGTGCCATGTGGTGCTGTATTACCTGTTCTGACGGCCACAATTCTGAGCTATTAAATAATATTATGATTCTGGTACAAATCACTCAAGTTTGCAGTTAGTGAACGCAATTTTCATAAATGGTCAAAATTGTGAATTTTCAGTGGCTTTTACCCCTAGATGGAACAAATGCAGAACTAAAGCCACGTATTTTTATATGTACTCATGCTGACTACACTCTCATTGACTGTGTATTACTTTTGTGCAGAAAAAGAGGGGAAGGGTGGGAAGGAAGAAATGAGGTGGGGAGAGGGGATAGGTACAAGTAATCCTCCAGGGCTTTTGATAACTTCAGGCAAGAAATATGCCTTTTAATAAGTGTGGCCTGGCAGCTTATGAACAAACCAGGAGACTCTCTCTTGCTCTCTGCAAGGTGAAGGGAAGCAACGCAGGGCTGGTGCATGCCTTTATGAATGACTGAGTCACTGTTTTGCCATATGGTGTCTGAACTTGTGCTGTATTTTTGCTGGAATCTATGTATCATCATGCAAATGTTTTCTCTATAAACATTTCAAACAGTCATGTCTCTCTAAACATGTTCACTTTAATCTTTGAGTGATCTCAAAGAAAAATGTGGCATTTCAAATTTACCTTTACTATTTCATATCTATTACAAATAGTTCACCATCTTGATGAAATATGTTTTCTCTTATATATGGGACACTTTGGCTTCAGACTTTTCAGTGTTTAGTCAGTGTTCTATGGTGATTAGCTATTGAGTTTGAAGACCTGTAGGTTTTCAACTGTCTACAGCAGTTAAATAACAATTAAACCTATTACTCTTATGCTGTCTGCTCTTAATCAGACTGGTGCAAATTCAGAATTGGAGAGCAGGTGAAATGAATAATGATGACTTCATGGATACGTCTGTTGCACCATATTTGTTGTAAAAAGATCTGTGTGATATACCCTATACTGAAAATAGGAAATACCACAAAACCAAATCAAACCAACCACCCACCCAAAAAGCCAGAAAAACACCAACCAAAAACTCACCAGAGTTTCAGGCCTTGATTTGGTATGGTTATGTTACTTTCAGAACAAAATAGGTATAGGAAGAGTTAATGCATCTAAAAGGAAGAACTGCTACCAGACAAATGAAACAAATTCATATGAATTTTACTTGTCCTCTGTGTTTCTTTTATGCATGTTTTTAGGTAGCCATCCCACAGGGCTGTGAAAATAGCAGTATGAAGATGAAATAATAACTCAAATTTACCACTTTTCAGATATGTTCATTTTGATTTCCAAAATGACCTTTATCTTTGAAACAGTTGTGTTAAACGGCTTTTTGTATGCACTGAAGAGCAAAAGCCATTTTTCCTTAATAGTTCAAAAAGGTATTTTGTTTCCAAGTAGGAAAGCTTTACTTGCTTTCTTGAGCAAACACAGCAGGATTCAAAAGCTTTTGCCCTACTCCTGCTGTGATGTTTTGTTCTACTTAGCTTGAGTAAAAAGGTAGAAATGAATAAATTAGGCACACAAGTCAGAAGTACAGAATTGTTTTTAGCAACATTTAAGATTTTTTAAATAATTCTCTCATGAATGGAACCATATTTCCTCCATATAGAAATGTTTTAATGATATTTATTGCCCAAAAGTTCCTGACAGCTTTCTTCTCTCTTTCTGTGTTATCCTTAACTTCTCCAAGTAGTGCTGTGCCCTCCTCATATCCTGATGCAATCATCTTTCAGCCTTTTTGGAGGATCATTTATCATTCCCTGCATTGTTTACCTTATACTTTGAAGAGCTGAATTAACTGTCACTGGGAACAGAAAACAGAGAAATTGGAAAGCTGTGGTTTCATTGAAGTGCATGACTAGTGATTCTAGTACTTCTGTAAAATTCTAACTTTTAAGCGGAATCTAATAGAGTACAAAATAATCATAAAGAGTTTAATTTAGCATTCCTTTGGCTCTATTTCCTCCTCATGAGATGCTTTGTCTTTGTTTTGTAATGTATATTTGGTTTCTATTCAGAAAACCATGTTAAAATTTTTACTTATATGTTAATTGCAATCTTCACTTTCCAAATGTCTCTCTCACATTCCTCAAAAAGCAAACTGACTTGTAATAACATTTTTGAATCAGCAATTTACAAATTCCAAGTAACTATTTTACAGTATAAGGGAGTTTTTGTTTACTGTGTGTCAAACATTGAAATATCTCTTTAATGTAAGACACTCACATGGGTTCTATATTGTCCCAGACCATAACTTGAGTCTATGCCAAAATAATAGCTATTCTTTATTCTTTTAGTCCATACAAAACACAAATTCCAATTCTCTGAGCTGTCCAGCCTGCCTCATCACTCTGATCAGCACATAAGAGTGCAGTGGTCACAGAAGACAAGACTTTGTGAAACAAATCTGTACAGAGTGGGCAAAGGAGGAAGGGGGTTGGGTTGGGCAGGTGTGTCAGAAATTCTGGACAACCCTCTGTAACTCTTGTCAAATTCCTCTTTCCATAATGGGAACACCTCAGAAAATCTTTATATTCTTTCCTGTATATGTGGGTCTGGTTCAATTCTGGAGCCTGCCTTACTCTTTGCCATGACAGATGGATGCTAGTTCTGGGTGTGAGACTAAACTCTAAGTGGCTTCACTCTAAGAGGATTATTTTTATTTGGTTTTTTTTTGGTTTTTTGGGGGGGAAGCTCTGCTTGGGGTTGTTCTGTGGTGGGTAACTGTGTACAGCAAAGTATTAAAGGGAAAACTGTTGTAGTTCAATCTATTTCTAAAGGGATTTTTTCCTCCAATTATGAAACTATTATCACTATGCATTAGAGATCTGTGCCATTTTCAGAGAGCAAGTTCTGTTTCTTTTTCTAAACAGCCAAGAGACATTTAGCCTGGGAATGCATTTTTTCCTCAGTCTTGAAATTTTTTTTTTCAAAGGTTTTATTTTTTGCTAAGCATTTTATCAACATTTTATCAATAGCCCTTGGGTAGTTGCCCACCTAAAACTGTTAGCACTGTGTCTTTCCAATAGAGGAACATTCTGGGGCAAATCACTGATGCTGTCCTCCTACATTCTAGATAGTAACTGGATAGTAACTACATTATAGTGAGCAGTGACTCAGTAAAACATTGTAAATACGAGTCCCTGCTCATCCAGTTACTGGCTGACTCCACTTATAGAAGTGGTCAACAACCTGTTCATCTGCCAAACAATTGAAAAATCAATCAGGCTGAATTACACAGTTGCAATTCTACAGAAATTATTGCAGCAGCCAGCTCTGGTTGGTACTTGTAGATAACAAAATTACAGGGCAATCACTCTTGCCTGCTTCCATACTCAGTTTTGAGAGTTAATTAGCAATTCTTTCCTAAATTCCCTGGAACTCCAGACTTTGGGGTTTTTTTTCTCCTTGTAAAGAATTTCAAGCACGCTGAAACTCTACTGACAGTCTTTATCCTATCCATTGAATTGTTTTCAGTAATATCTTGAGCGTGAACAGACTCATAAATTAATACTGTCCTGGTACTTGACAAAAACATGATGTCAGACAAAATTACCCAGGGCAATCATAGAAAATCTCTAAGTGCCCCCAAATGTCACCTTGTAATCAGCAGAATGCTCTTCCCCTTCCTGGGCTCCTCTCCACACAAATCATCTCAGTGTGCTTGACTCTACTGCTCTGGCCAAGGAGCGGAAATTCCTACATTGGTTTGGCTGCATTTGAGTTTCAAGTGCAGCCTTTGAACCCACAGTGTTTTACCAAGTTTTGGGTTGGTTTTTTGTTTGTTTGTTTAATAACTTACTATTCCTTGATAGGTCAAGGATTATATTAGGGTTAGTTAGAATTATCTCTTCTTGCTAACAAGGAAAACAAACAAAAAAGAAGGAAATATGATCATAAGTTCATTCCACCTCATATCCCTAGTGATTCCTTATCAGATGTAAACCTTCTTAACTCTAAACCCCATTTGTGTTCCTGTTTAATGTCTGCAAACATTTCTTCTCACCATGAGACAGTGCCATGCCTCAGGAAATATACTTGTTTAAGAAACTTAAAATCCTCCTGAAGAAGATGGGGAGAGGCAGGACACAGCTTTCTAGATTTTGTTTTTCTGATTTGTTAATGTGAATATGCTTTACAAGGTATCTTTTTCAAAATGTAGGAATTTTTTTCTGAGAATGTGGGGGGCCAATTGCTATTGCTTCCTTATAGGAAAACCTTTGTAAATACAAACAAAGAAAAAAAAAATAAATTTCAGAAGTTATAAAATGAAAAAAAAAAAAAGGATTGGAAGTTCTACCTGAGTGCAGAAAACATGACAGAGATGTAGGAGTGGTAGATTGTCACAGTTGCAACTGGGCATGACTGTCACCTACAGTATTGCTCAGCAAGATCATCCCTATTGCTGCATCCAAGTGGCTGAATACAGGTGCAGCAAAGCACAAAAATCTGTGTTCTACAAAATCTCCACTTGAGATCATAACTGTCCATGTCACACTTTCAAGTGTTGGATAAACCTCTTCAGCTTTAATATCTGTCCCTGGGGACAGAAAGGGTTGAACAGTAACCCTCCACCTCCCGCTTGAGTTGTGTTTCACGTGTCACTGGTGTGATGGACAGGCACAGAGCAATGCTGGTCTGGAGCACCCCAGTGAGTCTCTGCTCAGGGCAGGGGTTCAGTCTAAACAGGGAGGGGACAATCTGAGCACTCTCTCTGTCCTGTGGCCAGTGATAAACATCCTACGTGTTTCTCTTGAATGGAACCAAGGTCAGGAGATCTGTTTTCCCTGGAACTGAAAAAATGTGTTGAAACCTGATGTGCAGAATCAGCTAATGCTTCATGGCACCACTTTGTCCAGCAAACTGAAAGCAGCTGGAGCAAAGGTGCTCCTGGGATCCTTACTGGCTGTCATCCTTTGGGCTGCTTGGTGAGCTGAGGTCTCTGTCTGGACCAGAACAAAGCACATACAGCTCATGACCTCCTGCTCTTTGCCGGGACAAACCAGCCCGAGGCAGCTTTGGCAGAGCTGCCAGTGGGAGGGATGTGGAGCAGAGCTCCAGCTGCTTTGCTACTGCTCTTGCTGCTTCCACAACCATCTCAGCCCCTGCTGTCTGCCATGGCAGACTGCAGTAGGAGGGAGGATGGGGCATCTTTCCTACACTGGAGGGGCTGGGAGGGGCAAAGCTGGTTCGGTTCAGATGGGGCCAGGCCAGGCTGGGCTGCACTGACTGCAGGTCCAACTACATCAGTGCCATTTGGATAAACTGCCTTATCTCATTTAAAATGGAAATAATTTAATTGAAAACTGCAACCACATGCTTGTAATTGTCCCTCAGTTCTCAGAGAAAGTATTTCTTTTTTCATATATAGCTTGCTGATGATCAGGGGTTGGTGTTGATGACAACTGTTGCCATGCCAGTATTCAGTAAGCAAAATGAGACTGTAAGTACTCAGATTATTTCTGTCATGTGATAGTGGTGTGACTGATGTGAAGTTGCTTTCAGAGATCTAATAAGATTTTAGCCAACTCTATTTTTTTTTTGTTTTCTTCTTCCTATTTTGTCTGCAGTTAATATCCCTTTATTAGCATAAAAATGTGGACAAATAATCCCAAATACTCTAGAAACAATGGTAAAATGATGTCTAAGGGAAAAATCTCAGATGACACTAGGCCTTACAGCTTTCTTACTTCTGTATTACTTTTCTGTAGCAAATATTCTATAAAATTTTCCTCTTTGCTCTGATATAATTGAGAATTTTGTTAGTTTTATGTCTATTATGTATGTATCTATTTATCTTTAGTAATTCAAGAGATTGTTAAAGAAACTTTAGTGTAAACTTAAGTGTACTTTCCCCTTAATGCTTCATCTTTCTCTTTTGTTTATCAAATGGTAGGAGAAATTGGGAAAGACAGGAGGACATATTTTTAACAGTAGTTTTTAATTTCAAACCCATTTGCATGTGAAAGATTTCAGTAGAGGGATTCTCCAGCTATCAAAACCTTGCATGTCTTTTCAATGTGAATTGTAAATAAAGCAGAAAGGAGCAATATTATTGATTTAATTACTGCTTGATCAGCTGAGTTGTACCACTGTCTCCCTTCCTCACTTTTTAAATAATTTGTCTGTTGCCTGTTCAATTCTGCAGTGTAGCTGCAAGGTGAAATAAGTTGTAAGAATGTTTATTATTATTGTGGTTCTGAGTGCATCTTTTATACTTTTCAGAGATCTAAAGGGATTCTCCTGGGAGTAGTTGGCACAGATGTTCCAGTTAAAGAGCTTTTAAAAACTATTCCAAAATACAAGGTAATACACAAATGGTTTATATATCATTTATATTCAGTATAATGCCTAAAATATAACATAATTCATTTAATATGTTGTTATTGTTTGTACTTACATAGCTCCGTTATTTCGCCCATTTTCCTCTGGAATTTTACCTCTGTAGTGTCTGAGATCAAGTGACATGTTTAAAACTTAAATTTAAAATACGGCCTGATCTTCACATTTTTGTGGATCAGTGTGGTCTAGAAGGTAATATTAAATACTGTCCATATTAAAATCAATGTAATTATAAAATCAATGAAGTTATCGAACTTTGAAATATAGCCAGAATATGAGTCAAAATGACAAAAAAAATCATGCTGAAGAATTGCATAACTTTTAATAAAAACCTATCCTTAACGGGGATTTAGGCTTTCTGTTGATGTGTAATTCTTCCTGTCCCAATTCTGTGTCTCCTGGAATTAAAGAAAGTGGCACATTGAAGGAACTTAAACAAGTTCCTGCTTCACCAGACTAGTACTCCCTTCTCTCTTACCCAGTATTTGTTAGATATTTTCCTCCACTTAGTTTTCCAAAGTCAGTGACAACTCTACAATAAAATTCTTAAAAATGAATTATCATAAAAATTTTGAGAATTTGAACCACTATATCTCTTGTGAAATGTGTTTCATTCAGTAAAAGTAGGCTTCAGGCAAACACAAAATGTAATTACTTTTAATTTAAATTTAATGCAGTACATTAGTATTTCACTACTTCTCCATGTCTGAAATATTTTATTACAGTACTCTTCTATTCACAAATGAAAATCAAATTACTATTTTCCAGTTAATTCCTCGTGGATTTTTTTTTTGCATGACTAACAAGTATGTAACACAATATTGTAGACAGCCTTTGCTAAAGAGGCCAGCCACTGGAATAGCTGCATTTTGACAGCACCTGTGCTGAGCATAAATTTGTATATCATAGAAATTGTCTCTTAATTGTCTGCCGCGTTCTCATTTAGTGATTTCTAAGAGGGTGGAGGAAGAAACTGACTTGTGAGTGCCTTCCAATATTCTCACATAAAAAATCCTCCTATCAATTTTAATGCTAATTTGAATACATTAGGATTTAGCAAATTATTTTCTGGATCAATATACAGTTACTGGAAAGTTGAAATTAAACAAGAATTTGATAAAAACGTTCCATAAAAAAGAGTGGCAGTTCTATTGATAAGGTGAATTGGAGTAAATTCCTGTGACCTGAATCCCACTGGGAATCAGTAGATGGCAGAGGAGAAAGAAGAAAAATTTGCTCCTTTGCTGAATTTGGAGCAATGGACACAAACTTTGGAGCTGCTTGTAAGGAGCTGTGGGGAGAGCAAGTTTCATTTGTAGTGAGAGGAAGAACAGTGTTGGGGTACCTGCAGAAATAAAAGCTTGGCTGCGCATGGCTGGATAGGAAAAGCCAAGGAACAGTGATGTTACTCCTAAACAATCTGTAACATTTGGACATAGTCTGAATATGAGAATCTAGAAAGAGTGGGAGGCCCAAATAATGGTATTGGAACAGAGTGAGTGAGACTGATTCAGAAAAGAAGTTTTTTAAGAATTAGTTTTCTGTGGAAGTAATATATGATCCTCTTGCTGAATATTAGATTTTTTATTTGAGGGTATGTTTTATATTGCAGGATGTATTGCAAGAGAGGATTATTACAGGAGGCATCAATATCATGCAATGCAGTTGGGTTAGTGAGATCACTTGAGTTATAACTTCCAGTCCCACATGCCCTAAACAGAGACTCAGCAATTGCAAGAGCATAATCACCCCTGGGACCCATTCCTGCAGAGGCAACATGTGACTAAAAATTCACATAGGGATATAAAATGATGGTTGAAAATAGAAGTCTGCTGGCCTGGAATTCTCTCAGCTTGGATGAGGTGGATTTTATGCAGAGGAAGATGAATAATAGCAATAAGCTGTTTTCAGCAGTTGTTACCTTGACTAAACATCCCCAGATGTCAGTGGCAGTTTCTCCTGAATAAGATGGGGTTGGATTTGGTAATACTTGACTTCCCTGTGACATTTTGCAACAGCTAGAAAAAAAGGCTTTTATTGTTTCTGACTCTGTGATTTGGAGATAGAATTCAAGGTTTAAAATGGCAGTGCTGCTGTAAGTGGTAGCATCTCTCAGATACTGCAGAGACTGTGCAGTTTCACACATTGCACAGAACATGATAAAATGCTACCCTCGCATCCTGTGTAGGCCTCAAACAGGCAAATGCTTTTTTTTTTTTGTGAGATATACCACCCACATTTGTTTCCTTACCTGATATCCATTGCCTGGATGTCATTCTGCAGTTATCAACACAGACAATTATATTTGAGATCTGATGATCTAATATTTAGCCAACAGCTCATTCCCTTGTCACACTATAATAGTTAAAATATGTCCACTGTTATTATTTTGGTTATCCCTCCTTTATGAAGAGATGCCAAGAACCTATCACCTTCTATTGCTCTCACTGAAGTTTATTGCTATAGGAAAACCACTAATTTATGAAACAATCTTCTGTGTGGCAGTTACAGCTGACCATATACAACCATTCACACACAGACACTATAAATTAACCTGGAATGTTTTACCTGTGACCTTGCCATAATATCATACTCTGGTTTATATTTCCAGAATATCACAGAATCAGATAGGTTTGCTCTCCCTTTTACCTCCTAGAAAGGATTCTGAATTTTCAGCCTTGCTCAAGTTGCTTCATGTCAGACAAATTCCTAAAGACCCACTTCAGCAGAGCATTTAAGAATGCACTCAAGTAACACAACAAGATTTTGTACTGAGAACTGTAAACTAAATATCAAAGCAAGATAGTGCTAGACTTTCAAGTTCCTTTTTTTTTTTTTTTTTTTTTTTTT
>VWYP01018620.1:0-14202 GCA_013400435.1 Pycnonotus jocosus | reverse complement strand
AAAAAAAAAATGGTGCTCTCTGCATGGCAAAAGATACATAGTGAACCTGTAGAAAAAGTCCCCATTAGCAGCAAGTTCATGCTGAAGAGGGATGTTTGAATGACCACATGAAGGGTTTAAAGGTACATTTATTGCATTCAGTGGATGCAATCAGCTGTGTAATAAGCATATTACATATACATATTATTACAGCTGTGTAATAAGCATAAACAGATGAGTATTTTTATTTAAATGAGTGCAATGCTAAATTTGGGCCTCATCAAGCATCTCATTGCTCTCAAGGAATCTCCCACAGTTCCACTCAGAGGAAATTCTTTGGCAGAAATAGCTGCCTTTTGTGGCCCAAGCTGCACTGGGATTAACAGGGAGCCTTTAAGATGGGAAGATGTAAATATCACACATGACAGGTCACTGTTGCTCACTTTAGCTGTTCTTTCCTTATCTTTAAGTGGTTCTTTAACAAGTGAAGAAAGCTGTGCACTCCTGGAACTAGGGGAATTTATGATATTGCAGTATCTCTTTGCCCTGGCCCATGTTCTGTATGCCACATGCTATGGGATCTCACATATAGCTATATTTTATATATATATGTATATATATATAAAATAATTGACTCTATAACACGTAGGAATAAGTGGCCTGGATAGCAGAGTTGTGGGACAGTGTAAAATCGTGCTCTCTGCTGAATTCATCACAAAGACAATGCCTCATTTGCACAAAATGTTGAGGATCTTTGCCTATGTTATAGCAAAACATTGTGTGAATAAGGTCTGTGAATGTCAGGTGCCCTGGATAGCCAAATTATTGCCTGATTTTTTGTTTAAGGGCTTGCTGGAGACCATGCTAATTAGTATTTTTTTTTCTCATTTACTTTTGCAGTTAGGTATTCATGGATATGCTTTTGCAATTACAAACAATGGATATATTCTGACTCACCCAGAACTTAGGCCTTTGGTAAGAATGCTATTTATTGATCTGTTTTATTTAGCTGTGTGTGTTGCATTTGTTTTTCTCCTAGTGTGAATAGCCTTAATTAAAAATTAAAAACAATGGAGCAGATACTTTGTATTGTTTCATAACCCATCATAGTTCTTGGTAAATTCATCTCTGGAAACAACACTTAGCATGAAAAAAACCCTAGGAACATAAATATACAAGTTGCTTCTGCAAAAGATGCAGACCTCCATTACTGCAAAATAGCAAAGCCAAAAATTGCTATAATTATGTTCATTTTACATTGAAATGGAATGTTGGAATGCTCTAGTGCTGTGTAATAACCCCTATTTGTCATGCTAAAGTGTTAAAGTTAATTTAATATATGTGCAGAAATTTCAACAAAGCATATTTTTAAGCAAAATAGGAGCACTAGGGACTTTCTGTACTAAAAGAGAAATAGCAGCAAATTTTACCTTTAGTTTCCCTTATCATCTTGCTTGCACTAATCATAGCAAGAAAAATAACGTTTCTGTTTTGCAAATGTTTATCAATTTAACACCCCAGAGGGCTGGTACATTCCTGGTTGCATCATTGTTTAGGAACAGCACTGCCAAGTGTTCCATCACCACTGGCTCCTAGCAAAGCACTGGCATTAATGGTTCCACTGCTGTGTCCACATGGCTGCCACATGTGTTTCTCATGCAGGAACTCCCAGCAATGTCCAATTTCAACAATATTTCAGGAGAAAACAGAAATATTAACCGGGTGGATAATTTTATTTGAAAATAAAATTATTGACAAGCATGATTTATTAAGTCATTAGCACATCTGAAGTCTTCACCAAGCAAAAGAATTTGTCCTTCTAAGATTTGGACTAGGAATTACGCACTAAATTAACATTTATATTTGCACTTAGTTTGGGTTTTAACTGGAGTGGAGCTTATGAAAAGTGTAAGGATGCTTCAATGGGTGAATCTGACATCCCAGGTTTGAAAGCAGGAATGTATTTGGAAGTTCTCTCTCTGCATCCCAAGAGTTGATAACTCTTGTCTTTGCTGTAGTGTCCCTTTCTTTTTGGGCAAATTATCTACTTCAAAATTGTTAGTATTTACTCACTGTATAATAGATATTTTATAAAACAGCAGGTAATGAGTTCCAGGAACTGTGGATAGCTCTGAGTTAGGCTGACAAAGGTCTTACCCTCTTCCTAATTTCTGATGTTTTGCTTTAGTGAGGCAAAAGGTGGTTTGCTGTTACTATCCCTCACCAAATGTACATCTTGAAGGCACTTCATTACCGTGTACATTGGAATCTCTTTTAAAAATCAAAATGTTGGTCGGTAGCCCATAAGCTGTCAGCTAGGGGAACTCATTGTGATATATTCATGGTCTGTTCATTTCAGGGTTTTGGAAGAGTCATTTTTACCTCTGGGTTCTGTCAGTGGTGGATAATGAGAGTCTCCTGCTGACTTCAGTGGAGTTTTTGAGAGTGAAGTGATTGCTGGCCTGGGCCCTTGGTTTAATATTGCAGGCCAAACCCTGATACCATTGTAAGAGTCCATGAAATTTGTGACAATAACTATGTGAAAATAGGCCTGTAGATCTGGAATTAGATAATTCACTAAAGATACTCTCTAAAATTATTTCTGTCTTAGATTTACAGTCAAGTCTCACTGATTACTGACTTGATCCACTCTGGTTTATCCTGTTGTTATATTTCCTGGCAGTGATGTAAAACTAGAATATTACTGAATTCCTGAGTTCCTAGCCTCATATCTGTTAGTTCTGGAGCTGATGTACTGCTCTTTAAGGCATTGTCTTCTGGGACACAGAGCAGAGAGGCAGGATAGCAAACAGCACACAATGCTTCCTCTTCCACCAGATTTTTATCTTAACACTGAGCAGTGTGTATAATCATTAAGCTGGCTGCATTTTTCTGCTGATTATTCTATTGGCTCTTTATTTAAAAATGCCTTTTCTGGTAGATTTCGTCTCTTGATTCTTCTGCTGTTTTTTTGAATAAAGTTGGCTTTCGGTGAGGTTGGCAGGTTGGGCGCTCACGGGAGGCATTGCAGGAAGGAGAGGAAGGTGCTCCCTGAATCATTAGCGGGTGCTGGAGCAGCTCCCAGGCCGCAGCGCTGGCTGGGCACAGTCACTGTCCCACAGAGGGGCCGGAAAGCACCTTTTGGTTCCATTTTTCACAAGACATTCATTATCAGGGCGATGAGTGGTGGCAAACCAGCGGACAGGCCGCGGCAGCGGGAGCGGGGCCTGCCTCGACACTCGGGGGGACACCGGGACCCCGCCGTCCGTGCGCTGCAGTGCGCGGAGAAGGCCGGCAGGTGGCGCCGCAGCTCCGCCCAGGGCCGCGGGGGGCGCTGCCCGGGCCGGGCTCATCCCGGCGGGAACCCCGGGCAATGGCCCCGGGCACCGCCTGCCCAGCCTCTGGCTGCCCGCAGGATTCTCTTCACTTGCTTCTTTAAATTGTTCCCCCTTTTTCTTTTTCTTTTTCTTTTTCTTTTTCTTTTTCGTTTTCGTTTTCGTTTTCGTTTTCGTTTTCGTTTTTTGTTTGTTTGTTTTTTGTCGCATAGCTGAAGAGTATCCATTGCACATTTTCCTGTATTATGTATTATAATTCACTCCTGTATTATTTTCCTGTATTATCCTGTATATGCCCTTTTTAATTCTTCTTTCCTACCAAGAGTACCCCAGTGGGAACTCTACAGACTGTAGCTGATTGGAAAAATACTTTTTTTTTTAATGCTGTTTTGTTTTTGGTTTTGGTTGTTTTTTTTTGTTTGTTTTTTTTTCTCTGTTCTATCAGAATGCTCCTATATGCTGAGTTTGACTAGAGGTCTATATTTTTACAGAGTGGTATTTTATTTTCCACGATTGAATATTTTCAGTTGTGTGATGTAATTTGGAATTTTATAGTCCATTGAAAACCATGACCTACTGCTAATATTAATAATAATAAAAAATTGTTTGGGAGTTCAAAAGTGAGTTTCTGATTTTTCTTACCTTGGTGTCTGAGGCTCCTTATCTGTACTGAAATGTGCCCATGAGGACACAGTCTTCCTCATTTGTGATCATGGCAGGTTTAATCTGCTGTTCAGGAGCCTCTTAACACTTGTGGTGTGTGCCAGGTGTTAGACTGTTAGATTTTAAAATGAAAATATGTCATGGTGATGATGTTGCCGTTTGCCAAAGAAATGAGTTTACTGAATATAAAGGATGAATGAGAAACAAGGGATAAATACTTTTTATGTGCCCTTATAAACAACCCCCACGTTAATGCTGGCTGATTGATCATCGCTGCAAATGTCACTCCGCAGTCTGTTAAAGGTTGGGGCCAGAGGAAAACTGCTTTCTTAGGGAAGTGTAGTGGGATTGGAGGGAAATTAAGGAATGTCCCTGGAAGATGAGGGTCTGCCACAGTCCCAGATCTCCACCGTGGTGAACCTTAGCTGGTGTTAGGGGTTTGTGCTGTTGCCTCTCAGCCCTAATGTTCATGTGGTTTTCAATAAATAATAGCAAGGTTGCTACCAGTTTTCTCTGAAGTCTGTGGCTTTTTTGATTCATAGTTAGCAATGGGATTTGTATTTTTGTTCAGGGAGTGGAACAAGGTTGGGGTTTTCTTTTCAGTAATTACTAGGGTAATCTAGAGTAGAATACTCAGAGTTCCTGAACAAGGAGCATGAGTTTCTTAATTAAAGAATATATGCATTTAAAGACAAATGCACGTGTTCTTGAATAAAATTGCATCTTTAGAATCTACCATTTAAAAAATAAATCTGAGGTTTAAATGTGTTCTGATTTATGAATTAATATAATAACATTTCTGATTACTGAAGATTTTGTAATATTTCTGGGTTTAAATCAAAATCCTCTATCTCTGAGAAGACTGAGATATGTATTCTTACTCTCAATATAAGCTCTGGAAAGCTTGTAATGGGGTTTATGAAGGGCTGCTTGTGAGTGTTCTTACCACTGCAAATTAATTCAATTGATGCCTTGCTTTCTATCCAAGCATACACATTTTAATTTGATCAGTCTTGATTGGGAAAATTACAGCTAGAAATCAAAGTCTTTGTGTAATATTGCAATGCTCTCACCAAAATGTATTGGTGGTTCAGGTGCCTGAGAAAGTTCCCATTTCAGCCTCAGAATGTGAACTGTCACCATGTGTTGTGTTAAGCTAAAAGACCTGGAGTGTTTGAAGATTCTAGATCGGTATTAAGTCTTTTGTAGCTGTAAATTTTGAGAAAATTTGTTTCTCCTAATATAGGAAAACAGAGAAATCCGAGTGTCAGGGGACACATTAATGCCCCACTTAAGCAGTGTTAGCCTTTCAGAAGCAGCAAATCTCATTTCTCTCTGGGGAGTCCCGCCTGGAACATAAGATAACCTACACTTACCCTTGCTTTATTCATTGACTCCATAAAACTCTACAGCTGTAGCTGACAGCAGAATATTTAAATGATTTGAGCA
Organism: Pycnonotus jocosus; assembly: GCA_013400435.1. NCBI lineage: Eukaryota > Metazoa > Chordata > Aves > Passeriformes > Pycnonotidae > Pycnonotus > Pycnonotus jocosus. The sequence goes on along the minus strand of VWYP01018620.1, from coordinate 8,776 downwards.
GTGTAAATGCCTCACGTTCATTTAAATAACTGAAGAATTCAATCACTTGAATGCCAATGATTATTCCTATTGGAGTTTACATTTCAAAAAAGACAGCCCATCTGAATCCCTGTGAGAGCATTAAATTGCTATCTAATTAGAAGTGCAAAATTACATATATTTAAAAGATAATTAAAGGTTTGAAGGCTGTTGAATAACTGGTCGTACATATAAATGAATCACTGAAAATTTGTTAGCAATATGTGAAGCTTTCTTTTATTCTTTGCTTTCAGCTTTGAAGTTAGGTATAACTGAGCTCATGGGTTTAAGTCTGGTAGTATTAAGATAAAGGCAGATGTTTTTCATTATTTCTACTCAAACCCCAAATAATTATAAGCAGCTGCCAGTTTTACATAATCCCAAATGATAAATCCCGAGAATGCAAATAAAATCCCAAATAAAGTGGTTGTTTTCTTCAGTGGAGTAAATCACATCCATGTTGCTGTTATAATTGACTGCAATCCACCTGAGAACGTGAGCTCAGCCGACGAACTTCTTGGCCAGGCTCAAGGTGTGGGACCTAAAGCTGGTATTTTGTATTGACTTTTACTTCACCCAGTGTATTTCCATATTGCTTTATCATTTTAAGCATTACTGCACAATTTGAAAAGCAAACCCATGTTAGGATGGTAAGGAGACAGAGTTAGTTAAATACCTGTGGCATAAGAACTATTTTCTTCTATTGTTTTGTTAGAGGGTTCTCCTGTGTACATGGCACATCTAATAGTTCCTACTTTTTCTCTGCATGGAAACTTAGAATTAAATTGTTCTCTTTTCCCTAGCAAATGACATTGACCAGTTTTCAGCTTTTCTCTGCAGTATTTCTGCAAATTTTATAGTGCAGGATTTTTTCACTGCCATCTGTCATGGAGAATCCATCCAAAATAACTGATTTTTACTACCAACCATAACCTAGGAACTTCTAGATTAATATCTTAAATAATAGATTGGTCATGAAAATCTATCTTTGGACAGGGAAGTTCTTTTTCCTATTTTCCTAAGAGAATCAAGGTGTTACCTTTTTTTAATATTAATCTAAGGAGGTGTGTATAGAAAGAAACTTTGGTTTTTGGCTGAAGACCTATTAGTGTTCTACAGATTCAAGGCTAAGTGCAGATCAATAAGAGATCATTTGAGGTTGCAAACTGGATGGAAACCGTGAATTTAAAGTATCAGAAATGACAAATCAGGATCCTGTGAGCAGAGAAAAAAGTATTCCAAATGAAATAAAGAGCTTAAAGGCCAAGCAGCAGAGATTTAGATTAAAATGCTTCTTCGTGTATCCCCAGGCAGAATGTTTCAGAGCTAAGTAGCACATGGAGAATGAAAGCTCGGTCACTGGGGGTGATGTATTATCAGCTGGTGAAGCAGGGAAGGGGATTTTTCACTACTATTGTTGGTTTGTTTGTTTGGGGTCTTTTGTTGTTGTTGTGTTTGTTTGTTTTTAAATCACAGTTTCTGCTTGCACAGTCCCTGCTGTGGGAGAGAGCAGCAGTTTGTGCTGGGAGGACTGGTGAAGGTCTTGGATGTTGCATTGACTGTGGGAAGTCAGGTCTGATGCAGTTTCCACCCCAAAACCTGTAGGTTTTGCATGACAGTCAAAACCACCCCAGACAATAAATAAGTGGTAGCTTTAGTGGTGCAGAGTCTGAGAGAAGGGAGGGAGCTGAATAACTGCCCAGACCAGGGAATTGCAATAAATACAGTGTATACAATCTCTGTTCATTTTAAACTGCATGGAACAGTGTGTAATTTTCATTAATTATGCTTTTCCTCTGGTACATGTTCATTCAAGCCTTCCTATCAGACTTTGTAGATAAGAATACCTTTGTGGGACAGCTTAGTGCAAGTTACAGTTAAAGAAACAATTTTATCATGTATTTTATTATGTAGAAATCAAGCTCAGCAAAATATATTTGCATATGTTCATTTGTCTCCTCTAAACAAAAGGAAAAGGAGTCATTCTCAAAGCCCAATGATGTTAATAAACCCAATGACATTAATAATAAACCCAGTGACATTAATACATTATCCAAATTTTGAAGTGCTAATTCAAAAAGATGAAACTTTGTTGAATGATGCTATGTTTGAAAATTGGAGGAGTTTTGTCAGTACCTAATTCCTTATTTTTGTACACATTAGTAGTTTGGCAATGGAGATCTGTTCCTTGAAATTATTTTAGCTGTCTAGGTTTAGGTTGTTTTTTAGTAGGTGCTTTCTTACCATGGTATTTTCTCACAGATGATTCCACATTTTGGCTTAGAAAGTTCACTAAAATCTGGTGATGCTTCCAAGGCTGCTATCACAGCAGCTTCCTCTCTCCTACCTCCCCGTTATCCAGATGGAGCACGTCTGAGAAATTCCAATCACCTTAGACCCAAGATTGCAGCTGTTAAGATGTAGCTTGCTCTGTCCTCGATCAGATTGCTACAGTCTGACTCTATAAACACGTGGCTGGTCATATTCGATGCAGCTGGTTTGGGACTGCGTGTGTTAAAAAAAAAATAAAAGAAAATCAAAGTAAAGGTTTTGATAATAGCACATGTAAATGGTTGTGTACAGGGTGGTGCAAAAATGTGGTTCAGTCTTTAAATGACACACGTCACACAATGTTTGAATCTTCCAATGCTGTGAGTCTGGCGCCGTCTCAAACAAAAAATGAGTAAGATAAGGCTCATTCTAATGGAAAAACCAAATCATGTGTTTTTCTCATAAACAAAAAGTTAGAATCATCCTGTAGTTTTGAGTGGACCAAAACTTTCTTCTTTTACAGTCCAGATATTTAACACTTCTCAGTGTCTTTTTTTTCCCCTCCCTGGAGTTAACTGCTATATGATATCACCTCATATTTTATACTAGCCAAAGATTAACAGCACACATTTTAAATCTAGCTCTTTTCCTCCTATACTTAAATCACAGTAATTTGGTAGAATTCCTAGTTTCTATCTTTCCCAATGGGTCCCTTAATGATTTTTTTTTGATGCTTTATAGTAATCTTGCAGATGGGTTTGGCTTCGGGCTTCAATCAGCATTTTATACTTTACCCAGGAACCTCAGAGATAAAAGGTTAGGTTAGGTTTGCTACCAGAGAAGATGTAGGTGAATTCTATTTTTATAACCTGGAGAACTGCCTTAGTGTCCATGAATAACTTTTACTAAGAAATTAGTTAAGCAATAAAACCAGAAAGAAGCTAGAGAAGAATGGACATTTCAACATTACTTTTATGAAGTATTTTGTATCTGATCTGCTTGCATTGATGTTTGATGCCCTGTTTACATAAGCATAACGTAAATTTACTGCTGAGAATAAGGTGATATCTTCATGAAGATTGTGTACAAACAAGTTTTGTATCCCATCCTTCCTGCAAGTTGGTTTTGTTTTCTCTGCTGTCCTTTTCTGAACTATAACATAAATCTGTTCTTTCCTTATTGAATTCCTGTGTAGGCAATTAAAGAGTGGCCCCTAAATTGTGATTGCTGAATAAGGGGTTAGACATCTCAGTACCTTATTAGTTCCTGTCCTAAATACATTTAAGTGCATTTGTAATTCTTTTGAATGCTTATAGAGCCTAACTCTTGCTTGACCATTAGGGTTTATGACTTGTATGAATTTTTAAAACATGAATGCTTCTGATTCTTTCCTGCAGAACTTTGGTGTTTTATCCAGATCTTCATTTCTTTGCTTTTGGTTTTTTTTTTTTGCTCTCTGAGTGCAAGATCTGGAATCCATATGATAAAAATAAATACAAACACCATGATCAGTGTGATGCTAATGGTTTGCCTTGGGTTTGAAGCCTCCTTCTGCTGTCAGACACACAAAATCAACTTCTCTTGGCCTAAGGATCTGCACATGTCTGAGGATGCAGTATAGCCCAGAAGCTCTTCAACATCTGTGAGGGAGGATGTAATTAAACTTTGGAATCAGTACAGGAGCTGTTTGCTCTACTCAAATGATCCCAGCTAATGTCTTTGTAGCACTGTTCAGCTCTCAGTATTTCAGAGCTTGACTGTAGCCATTTCTATACTAGAATGACTAAATCAGATCAAAGATTTATTTGGTTAATTGCTGCAGCCACAGAGAATAGCTGTAGTTACTGCCTGTGAAGGTTAAAGATAACATTGATATCGCTGCAGCCATAGTAAAAGGCTTGCAAAACACAGCTACAGAAATCAAGCCCTGGTAATGAATGGGATGTTATCCTCTCATATGTTATTCTTGTGAGATTTAATTATATTGGCTGCATATTTTATACTTCAGTATTAGGGTATAGTTATCTCTCTGGCTATCAGGGCAGTCACATAGCAAGAATTAATTGTAGAACTGAGCTGCCTGAATTCACACTGCCTGGACTTTGCTGAAAGCAGGAGTTCTTTACATCTCTCTACCCATCTGTCAAATAGTAGTAGGTGAGAAGTAGACAACCTCATTATAAGAATAGTAGGTTTTAGCAGAGGGCAAGAAAACCACATGAAAATACTTTACAGTTGCATCTGGATCACTACTCAGAACTTACACCAATTGCTGGGATTTTTTTATTCAAAAGATGAGAATTGATGCAGGATTTTATCCTGCAGAATTTCCTGAAAGAACCGTCTGTAAGAAAAATGAAAGTATCCATTTTTTTTGAGAAAAAATTTAGGAAGCTCAGTGAAGCCTGTACTAGGAGAAACTTTACAGTGCTACCAGTATCTCAAAATCTCTTTGTGATTATGGCATTGTAGTCAATATTTTAAGTTTGCTGTTCAGGAAGATTTTTGTTGTTCCTATTTTAAGGCAATGTGGTCTAAAAAGGCAACTGTGGGATTTACATGAGAATTTTTAATTCAGAGAGGAAAAGTTCAGGATGGGAATAACCTTAATGCTCAGAGAGGAAGACTTTCCCTTGGTTTTTGTGTAATCTGCAGAACATGGTTGAAAGTGCCTGCAACACTGGCTGTGGTGATGAATTGCTTGTCTCAAGCACTGACAGGTTTGGTTTATGGTCTAGTTGGTCCTGGCCTGAGGGAGGAGAATCAACCATATATATTGCCTTACAAGTACAGTTTCTATCCCTCTCTTGTGCTGCTGAGTGGTCACAAAAGCAATTTGGGGATATTTCACGGCATCACAATGTCTCCTGTCATACCTCAAAAAAAGACTTGTGGTTTCTTTTGATAAAAGACCAAATTTCACATTATGCAGATCCTCTCCCAGATTTACTGTTTTTTTCAAATGTGGTCTCCTAATTTTACTTAACCAGTCAGATTCTTTATTCACAGGTCTTCTTAAGTACTCCTTTCTTCCACTGAGCCATGTTTGTGTGGTTGCACTAATAGGCTGATTTTGAATGTTCAGCAGAGGGCAGAATTTCCCACGTTATAAACACCTCGGTGTCAAATTAATTTGTCATAAGAATGTTTGTTTTAAATGTGTGATTTACAGCGTAACAGTGAGTAGTGATAAAACCCCCTGCATTATCATTATTACTGTGTTACTTTTCCCCATGAAGTTGTAGATAAAATGAAGTATCAGCAAATGTTAACACCGTACTTCGCCAAGACTTGCATTTTATCTTGTTTGAAGTGAAATGAGTAAACATTTTGTTGATAAGATTATAGTAAATATAACTTCCTGTACAGCTGAAACAGACAGTTGGAGATATTTAACATAAACTGCAAGATCCAGAGTCTCATGTACTTTCCATATGGGGAGAAGAAGGCACAGCAGCTGAGTTGACCTCTTTGTGTGTCCATCAAGAAAATCTCTTCATCATGGCAAGAGATCATGCAAATAATCATGAGATGTAGGGTTTTAGTTCACAGGCAACATTTATGCAGCAGTATGGTGTACTTTGTGTGAATTAAACCACCTACTGCTAAATGTATTGCAGACCATCAGCATGCATTTAGAAATTTTTTAAATCTTCTGGTACAAAAATCGTTCTGCAAATAGAACAGAGTGTGCTAACTATTTCACCTTTTTCATACCAGTATGAAGAGGGAAAGAAACGAAGAAAGCCCAACTACAGTAGTGTGGACCTTTCTGAGGTGGAGTGGGAAGACAGAGATGATGTGGTAAGTGATGTGTTTTAAAATCCTGTCAGAAGATATTGTTGCATCCCACTACTGTACCTGGGAACTACTTAGACTGGTCATTGGAGAGGCCACCTGACTGCTCTCAGGAAGGGAAGGACAATAGTCCCTTTTATTTCATTCAGAATTTTATAACTGTTCTGTGTTGCTTCTTCCTTACATATGCACATACCACAATCACAGACTTAGTATTTTTGGTAAAACTCATCACCCTGGCAGTCTCCATGCATCCCCTTGTGTATTTGTGCTGGATAGCAAATAGAAACTAGAAACAGGAATAGAATCTCTCCCTAGAGCTGATCTAGACAGCTACTGAAACTCAGAAATGAGTTGAACTTCTTTCCGTGAGATCCTTCTTTCCTTAATGGAATTAATGGGAGGTTTTTACTTAATATAAAAAGTCAAAGAACATCAGATGAATAAACAAAATTGGATTCTTTGACCTATGTGCAGAGCAGAGTTTCACTCCAAACTCTAATTTCAGACACATGGGTAGCTGCAGGAGCATGGGTTCTGTGTCTGTCACACAATGCTTTCCATTAACCTCATTTTTCAGTTCTCCATCTACTCTGTAGTTCACTCTTTATCTTATTCTTTCTTCCGTCTCAGGCTTAGCCTTTTCTGCAGTACTGTATCAAAAGCTTTCCTTATGTCCATGGCTTAACCTTTGCCTGTTCTTTCTATCACTTCCTCTATAAATCTGATTTGTTAGGCAGGATTCGTTTTGTGTGAATCTGCGCTGACTGTCCCTAATTAAATCGTAACTTTCCAGGTGTTCACCTTTCTGTCTTGTAATTTTGTTTTTCCCATAAGGTCCTTGCTGCCAAAGTCACGACTCCATGTCTGTATTTTTCATAGATGTCTCCTGGACCCCTTCTCAAATATCAGTCCTGTGTTAGCTTCTCTCAAGCTTCTCATACCTCTACTTTTCCAGAGAGATTTGAATACATCCACTGAAGGTTCCCATATTTACTTTGTCATGTCCTTCTGAAATCTGGGATGGATCACGTACAGCAGCCTCTGGAGTCTTGTCAGTCTTCAGATGTCCTAATTTCTTGATCCCTGTTCTGACATAAGTCTATATTTTCTTTCTCCCTTAAAAAATATATATCTTGCATTCCTCGCTCTGCGCCCCCTTGGTGAATAGTGAAACAGTTCATCTATGTTTTAAGCAACGTCTGTTCCACCAGGTGATAGATTGTCCTCAGCCTCTCCTCAGAGGCCATTTCACTTCCTAAGTTGAAGTTTTGTGTTGGAGTGCACACACAAACTTTTTCAACGTTTTTATAGCTTTGTGTCATTTTCTGTGCACACACTATTTAAGGTTTTCTCATAAGATTTTCATATATTGTAGCAGCCTTCTGCAATCTTGGCAATCCCATTGGCCTCATGTTTTATACCCTGCTTATTCTGTTATCTTTGATCACATATTACTCAACCAGTTTCTCTGCTAATGACCTTTTAAAATTTCCTCTGTCCTTTCAAATGTTATTGCTAAAGTTACATATAGATTTTAACTCTTCATGACTTTTTGTCTTTAAACAAAAAACATCATGATTTTTCTTGATGTTATTTCTCCTTGGTATGTTGTATTTTTTCCTTTATATTTCTTCCATTACTTCCTCTGCTTAGTTTTCACATTTTTAATTCCTTTTTTAAAAGTCATATCCTAGTAGGAGTTCAGTGGTTCAGATAATGGAATATTGAGCTATTTTTTGACATTGAAAATCAAGTTTTATTTATAATTGAGGCTCTATCTGAGTACACATGAAAGTCCAGATTTAGCTCCCTCTAATACAGCCTTTGACTGAGACCCCTAAGCTCTGTCACTTGTTCTGAAAATTTCTTTAAAAAATTGAGTTTTGTCTTATATGAAGGCTGCAAAAATTTTATTTCACATTTTGATGAAAAATGCATACATACATTTCATCTGGATCTTTCTTTTGCCTATAAAATATGTTTCTTAAAAATGAATTTTTAACTGTAACACAGAAGCAAGCTACATGTGGCTGTGCTTCACCCAAGGCCTTGAATTTGATGTTCTTGATTTTTTCCAAGCTTGGGTAGTAAAGCATTGTTTATTCAACTGCAGAGGGAAAGAATTAATGTATTCATATAGCTGCTTTTAATAACATAGACTACTACTGGTATATTTTTCTCCCATGAAACACTTATGTAGAAGCTGATTAAGACATTTTCTTGCTTTTTGCCACATTAATTTAATGGTTACATAGTTTTCCAAGAATATAGAATGATCTCATACTGCAGCAGTGAAACTGAGTTGTTAGGAATTGATTGAAAGATATTTTGTTGAAGGAGCAATAATGCTTATTACTCTGAAAGGTGAAGACATGGGTTTTCTCCAGTGATCCAATGAGGAAAAGGTGGCCAAACTAAGGTTAGAATTTTTTTCACCATGAAATATTGTTGTCATAAATATATCAGCTCATTTCCCAGGTTAACAATACCTGCTATCTTGCTGTTAAGGCATTTTATTGGAACCAGAAATTTTAGCATGAGCTTGTTAATAGTGTCTTCCAGCAAGGTTTGCACAGTACCAAAGAGGAGAAGTTTCAATTTGAATAGAAACCTTTTTCCCATTAACTCACTTAAAATTCTTCTGTTATAATTTCTAGCTGAATGAATTTTTTTCCCAAAAAAAAAA
>VWYP01018614.1:359859-508009 GCA_013400435.1 Pycnonotus jocosus | reverse complement strand
TTCTTAAAATAATACCCCAAGTGTATTGGAGCCCTATAGGCAGCTTGGGAGGCTGCTGATGGGGTGGGATTGCACAGATCTGTAAATTCTGAGTAGTTGCAGATTTGTGGCATTGAAAAGGTAGTCTAGGCTATGAAGAGTCCGGGGAGACTCCTCTCCCAAGTGATGTAAGATATGTGTGTACAGCTGACTGAAATCGTGGTGGTTTCTGTGGAGGGGTGGACGGTTTGTGGGGGAGGAAAAGGTCAGGTTTTTTTCTTTTTCTTTAGTGTGTGTTAATAAACTATTTGTTAGTAGTAAGTTGAGCCTGTCTTTGCCTTTTCTTCCAAAATCCCATCTCATTTTTGGTAGACAAAATTTGGTAAATCTAAAACCATAACATTTTAATTGGTGGCCCGTACGGGGGAGGCAAGGTGATACATAGCCCAAACTGTGACAGAGAAGAACCCAGCTACCAAAACAACTTCATATGAATACAGAAAAAAAAACCCCAAACAAAGAGTGAAGAAAAGATTAATCTAGGTGCACAACCACAGAGAGAGATGACTGAAAACTGCCACTAGAGCCCAGGTCCCAACACACCTGAGGTTCACATGGAAGTCTCTCATCTCAATTCACACTACTCATCATCTTTGCAATCTCTTTGCAATCTCTTCAAGGCTTCAGGGGTGAAACATCCAAATTTCAATTGGAAGAAGATCTACAGAGCAAACAGGGGATGAAAGCAGGGCACAGCAAGGAAAATATGTAATAGAAGACAAGTGGGAATGAGAGGATAGTCAATTTAGAGATAGACAACACTCTGTACCAGGTACATTGTCAGAAAAACCACCAGTGATAGCAGCAATTGCCAAATATTCTAATAATTTTTGCCACCAGACAGCACAAATAAGAAATGACTGAAAACTAAAGTACAGAATCTAAGCACAGGAATCATCTTCTGGTCGTGACTGCCAGTTCCTTCAGATAACAAGGGCTGAAAATTTCAGGATACAAGAATAATTTCTAGAGACTGAGACTGATATCGGGGGTTTCAGATACAGAATATATTCACAGCAGGAAGGGTGGAAGGGCAGAGCACAGCTGACAGTCTACAGCACACAGGTTTGTTTTTTTTTTTCTGTAGTGAAAATATTTAGATCTGCTACCCAGAATGCTCAGACCCAGAAAAACATTCTTTATTAAGTGTGGCTTGATTTACTCTGAATCCAAATACATTTTCTCTTGTTACACTATAAAATTGAATATTAAGAATACAGCAGCACTGCAAGCCAAAAGCACAAGTACTTCATGTACCATTTACCTTGTGTATATGCATTGCCTGCATGTGTCAAGATGACATCTACTTTTTCATCTCAATCTGGGAAGTAAGAAATATTTAAAGCATGGTCAACATTTCCTAACTACAGCAAAGCGAGATGTCCCATGAAATGGACTTTGTCCTCCTCCTATCAGTTCTTTTGTTATACCTTTGCTGAAGAAGCTTCCAAGTCCTTAACAATATCCTTTCTGAGGCACCCACTCCTGTTTAGAGAAGTTCCAGTATTCAGGGTTTTCAACATTTTACAGCATTTTACAAACATGGGACATCACTGCTTTGAGAGTAATGTGCTAAGATGAAACGCTTCACCTGGGTTTGGACAATACTTTAATTTAATCATAGTAATTCAGAGCTGCCTGTGCCACAGCAGTGTGGAAGACATCACACCACTGTTCCCAATTTTTAACTAGGACAATATGTTTAGCAAGAAAATGTGTGAGGGGATGTTTAGGCTGGATATTAGGAAAAAGTTTTTCACCTAGAGGATGTTTGGCCATTGAACAGGCTTCCCAGAGCAGTGGTCACAGCACCAAGACACACAGAGCTCGAGAAGCATTTGGACAACAGTGTTGGACACATGGTGTGACATTTGGGGTGTCCTGTGCAGGGCCAGGAATTGGACTTAATGGTCCTTGTGGGTCCCTTCCAACTCAGGATATCCTATTATCCTATATATACAGTCTTCTTGCTTCATCCTACACTTATCTGCTGGTCAAACTTTGCTGGCTTCCAAGTCTTGTTCCATGCCTTCAGAAGGTTTGCTTTTTATTATTTTTTCCCAATAAAACACATTCAATTTGTCCTCATGCCCCCTGCAAATGTACATGTCATCAGATAAGGACTCTTCTTTACCATCTTCTAGGCCATTGACAAAGAAATTAATGCCAAAAATCTTACATTTTATATGAATTTTTCCTGGAAACACATTCTGAAACACTTTAAACACTTCAAACTGATTGCATAAACTATAAAACAAATTCCTTCCTTTCATATGTAAAAAGTTCTGCTTCTATAATTAAAGCCAGGGCGTAAACCACGGTGATGTGATGAATTTCAAAGATTGGATGCAACATGTAGAGGATAGTTAGATGTCTGTGCAGAAAAGATACCCTCATTTTCTCTTGGGAGCTCTCCTGTGTTCCCAGAGGAGTTGAAACAAAGCCTAATTACTTCATTCAGTCATTTCTGAATTGTGGAACACCTGAAGAGATCCCTGGATAAATTTTGAGGAGAAAGTCCCACTCCTCTGGATAAAGACATTCAATTGTCTTGTTTTGGATTTCTGACTTTAACATGCTAAAAAAAAAGTGCACAATTTTAAGAATAAAATTCAAATAAAAATTGAAAAGGCTTTGGTTTAATTTTTAAGCATTAGATAAATTGCCTGATAGTCTGAAGTGCTGAGCATCCAGCAAATCCCAAAATATTGTTTGGCACTGGACTGACCATAATTTCTACATGAATTCAGGAACAGAACTGCATGAGGTTTGGTTTTGGGTGAGTTTTGTTCAAATCCTTGGACAATTTCATGGTACAAAAGATTTTACCATTTGGAATTCAGCATTACAATATTGGTAAAATTGATTTACATTAATCTATTTGTAAACCTAAAAAATCCATTGCTACCAGTAGAGTCCTTATGATTAACACAGTAGTGTCATACATATGGAATTTGCTGCCTTCCATAATTGAAAATCATTCAGGCAAAGCCAAATAACACAATAAGATCAATATTTCAATTAAAGAAAAACCCAACCCAAACCAAAACAAACACCAAACCAGAAATAAAATGTATGTGATTACAAAAAAAAAAAAAAAACCAAAAAAAAAAAACAAACAACAAACCAACAAACAAAAAAACCACAAAAACCCACAGTAAAGAGCCCACAGAAATGAAGGCTCCAGGAGATGTTGCCATCTACAAATTGTCTTATTTAGGATTAGGTGATGCACAAAAATGACTGAAAACTTGCCTGAAGAAAGGATATTTTAAATGGCTTTAACTATTCATGTGAACACTGCATTTTGAAAAGAACCAGCTTGTGTAGGAGTACACATGAGCAATATGGCAATTTTACGGTTAGACTCAATGATCTCAAGGGTCTTTTCCAACCTAAATGATTCCATGATTGGTGGTGTGCAGCTACGGTGCTTCTCCTCAGCTGGCAAACACACAGCACCAAAACAGTTGTTCCCACTTATGGGAACAACACCAAAGCACAGCAAAAACAGACACAACTCTCAATTAGCTCTGTCTTACTGTCCTATGAACAAAGGTGATGAATCCCAACAGAGCAGAGAAAGAAGCTGTTTCACACAGGTAGATATGAAACCTCTTCAGCTTCTTCCCTGGCCCCTTGGGTCTCTAGGCTTGTCCCACATTTAAAACTCTGATTTCACGAGTCTGTAGAGAGCACTGAGGACCGTTTCTAAGAAGTACCAACAAGCTGTACTCAGTCCCTAATTTTTGGCACTGATGTGAAGGCTCCATTTGGTGATGCATCTGCAGTGCCGGGGAGGTGTTTGAAAGGTGGGAGAGAGGGTGATTTCCCTCCTCCAGCATATGCTGAGACTATTTGGTGATTTCAATACACATTCCAAACACCAGCTGTGGTCAACGGGACCTTCTGCTTCTGCAGCATGTTGTGTTTCTGTGTGAATTGCTGCAGCCCAGGAAAAATCAAAGAATGCTTTGGGTTTGGAAAGGCTCTTAAAGACCATTGAGTTACATCCCCCAGGGACATTTTCCACCATCCCAGGTTGCTCCAAGACCCATCCAGTCTGGCCTTGGACTCTTCCAGGGATGGGGCAGTCACAGCTTCTCTGGGCAACCTGTGCCAGGGCCTCAGCACCCTCTCAGTAAAGAATTTCTTCTTAATATCTGATCTCAATCTCTCCTCTTTTAGTCTGAAGCCATTCCTCTTGTCCTCTCACTCCAGGACCTTATCCAAAGTCCCTTTCAGCTCTCCTGGAGTCCCTTTAGGCACCAGAAGGGGCTCTAAAATCTCCCTGGAGCCTTTTCTTCTCCAGGCTGAACAGCTCCAACTCACTCAGCCTGAATCCATTGTGGAGGTTCTCTACAGCCCCTGATCGTCTCTGTAGCCCGTGGCACAAAATGTAGCTGATTTCTTTGTTGGATGAGTGAATTCATGCTCAGATACACAGATTTTTGCAAAGCATGTACTTTTTATCATCCACTGCACCTTATGGAACTGTTGGGTGTAAAACATACCTACAAATACTTCTTTCTAATATTAAGTATTCTGTATGGTCTGACTAGGCTGATTATCAGTGAACAGCATAGCAGCTATGTCCTAGAAAAAAATCAGGTAAACTTTTTAAAATATTTAGGCCAAATCTTCTTTTACATGCTTTTGCTTCTCTTTGTTTCTGAATATGCAAAAATAAAACTTGTCTTTTTTTTTTTTTTCCTGGAAATTCTGGTAGAAACTTTATTCTGTTTCCTTTTGTACTAAATACTGTAGATAAATAGCCTGAGAACAAATAAAAAGAAAAGAAATAATTCATCCTGTGATCCTGGATTCTGCTGACACCAAACTTTTTCTAAGAATATGCATTTCCTACTGACAGTACTGTTAATTCCTGCAGCACTCTCATGTTTTGTTCATTAACTTCCTTTTAGCACTACTGTAGAGTTGGGGAAAAATATGCAAATAGAGCAGAAAACAGAGCAGGGACTACAGAAGTTTGCTAGTTTAACATGAAGCTCCAGGAGCAATAACATTTTCAAACAAATGCAACACAAAATCCTCCCACACTGCAGTGTAACAATCAATTTGTTTGCCCAGAGAACTTCTAAAGCTCTCATAAACGAAGAAAAACATAAGACAGACACCTCAACAATATCTGGAGATGGAAATCCACAGCAAAAATTCCCTACAGCAAACTGCAGGCAAAAAAAAAAGCAAGCTCCCAGTGAATAGACACAAATTCATTTAAAAACAATAATTAGCAGTCCTGTCCTTATTTCAGTAACACTGACCCCTTTTGCATGAGTTTTCATGCAGGGAATGCTCAAAATAAAGTATCAAAGTCGAGAGGGGTTTTTGCAAAGGGAAAAAATAAAAGAGAAGATTTCTGGGAAAAACTGGAGAGCTGTAGGAACATGGAATGCTCCAATAGTACTTTATTTCAGAAGCAATCTACCCAATCTCATCCCCAATGCATGAACTGCACTATAAAACTGTGAATAAGGCCACACTTCCATGCATGTGCCTACAAATTCAGCCATTTTCACAGTATACACTACAACACACAGACTAAATGAGAACATGGACACATTTGAGAGGAGAAAGAAGAGTTCGTAGAGATACAGAAATAAAGTACAAATAAAACCATGAAAGGTGAAAACACCACCCTTGATACTAGAACCTGTGCCCTGTTTCCCTTAAATAAAACTCCCTGCAAAGATGTATTTCATTAAAAATTCCAGGAGTTTACAATAAATAGCTTCCCTGAAAGAGAAATCTTTAATAGAGACAGATGCTCTGCAGATGCATCAGTGCCCGTTCATTTTTCTTCCTTCTAATTAAAAGACCATTCTAACTCCTGGTTGAATTTTTTCCCATCCCAGTGCAGTGTATTCCAGAGAGCTGCAATAACACAACTTCACACACACATCCGAACAGGATTTCACATCTGCCCAACAGTAACTTTGCCTCAGATTCCAATTTACTCCATAATGGATTACATGGCAGGGATTCATTCAGCTGATTTCCATACTGACAACAGTAGCTGAAAAGAAGTACTTGCCTACTAAATGGAAATGTGACATCAGTATTAAGGTAAACATTCGAGTCTGTTGGATACTTTATCAGCAGCTGCACTATTTTACCTTCAAAATAAATTTTCCCCAATAACAGCTTTTATTTCATTTCTAATCCATCAGCTCCTCTGGCTGCTAATTCCCAGAGCTGCTCCTCCAAGTTTTTAATCTTATCTTCCTAGTGTGAAAGTGCTGCAGACCAGCACTTTTAAACACAACAGCGCAACAGTTTTTGAAAGCTATATAAATCGTGTGAAAGACTATCCTATTAATTCCCTTTCTTATTACCAATTTTTCTCTTTTATTTACAGGGCTTGGGGACTTGAAAATTCAGTTACTCTGAGGGAAGGAAGAACTTCAATTTCACTGGGACCTCCCCTCTGGCTCTTGACATTTTCAGAAACCTGTTGGACAATACCATTTGGGTCAGCCCAGACACGGAAATTATGCTAAGCCTAAAGCAGATCAATTTTAGTTTGTAGCTCTCAGATAACGACTTTGTGCTCAAGGCATTTTTCAGAGACACCAGCAAAACAAGATACCTACCTTCAGAGTATCAGACTGGTAGTACTAAGAAAACCCTGGCTGCAAAACAGGTTGGTAAACTGATTAAAGAGCACCAGAGGGTAGAGAGGGAACTGATTGTTTTATTCTGCACACAAGAACCAGTATCTTTGTGCCAGGTAGGAAAGAAATTATCCTGTGAGCTTTAAATAGATAACTTTCCTGGTTTAGATGCAAACATCTGCAAGTAACAGACACAGAGGAACTGAAAACAAATATTTATTAGATAATTACCAGAGTGCAAGCCTAATGTTTTATGGGACTTTTGTTTTTTAAACATTAATTCTCCAAGGAGAGAAAGGATTAAGATGATGCCACATGCCACTAATAAGCCACTGCTGAAATGTTTTATTTATCTTCTCTGAGTTGGAAGGATTGATCTAAGTATCTGGAAGTTATGAATATTAAAGATAAGCTAAAAAACTTGTCTCTAAGGCAGCAAGTTCTTGCTGATAATGTCACCTTTTGCACCACTCTAATCTGGGCCATAAAATTGCATCAGCCATCTGGATAGCATCTCCCTAGACCAGCCTCCTTTTCCCTCTAGTGGTGCAGTGGCAGCTGGAAGCACTCTAAGAAAAGAAGATTTGCATCCTTCCAAGCCCCCTTAAAGGAGATGCCAAACATAAAAAACTCTGTGCTGGCCCACTCCAGATAAAAAAACCCACCTGATTTTGCTGCAATAGATGATCTTACAAACATCAACATCTACATGGTCAACTCACACCACTAAATAACCTCCACCAGCTCACCCAACCTCTTGAACACCCATTTGAGGCATTGTCCCCATCTTACCCATCTCCCCAAGCTCAGACATCGATGGCATTGGGTGCCACCCAGACACTTCTGGAATTTCACAGGCTCAAAAGTTTCTTGCCTGCATCCCATCCAAAAATAAACCTTCAAAGATATGAGTACCCTTGAGCTGTGCTCAATTCCTCCTTGTCACACATTGGGTTTGCTCAGAGAATTAATTGGCTTTGTGGAGCATGAAGAAACAGAAATGGCAATATGTACCTCAATTAGACTCTATTTTTAAAATAATTTTTAAACTTCATAAATTATGGGACTTTAAGGACTTTAACAAGTTTGCTTGATTCACTTTGATCAAACAAGGTTAGGGACTCATTATACTGTACATGCAGCTGTTTAACAATATTAAAATACACCATCAAGTCAATCTTCCTCTAAGTGACTTCACATCACACAGCAAGCTGATCTAAAAAGCCCTGTCATTTGCAACTGGCAATCATCATTCTGGTAGCACTGTAAGAGGCTTTCTTAATTCCACTGGTGTTTAAATTCATGAGCCAAAACTCATCATAAATTGTCTTTTATGGCTGTCAAGAACAATGATGTATATTCTCTTATTTAGCCTTTTGTGACTTATTGGGAGCCTCTGAGTGCCTAAGAAGTGTTTGCTTCACTAAACAGTAGATTGAGACTCTCCTATTTTTATGTTGGAA
The DNA here is from genome assembly GCA_013400435.1 of Pycnonotus jocosus. Taxonomy (NCBI): domain Eukaryota; kingdom Metazoa; phylum Chordata; class Aves; order Passeriformes; family Pycnonotidae; genus Pycnonotus; species Pycnonotus jocosus. The sequence continues at coordinate 499,872 of VWYP01018614.1, read as the reverse complement.
AGACACAGCACATAAAGTAACAACCTTAGAGCATGCAGTCAGAACCCACTGGCTCTTTACAAGCAGACTTACATCAGCTCTTAATTATTTTTATAGAAATTCTAATTATTAGAAATTTTTAGCATGGCAAAAATAGAGAGTGAATGCTCCAACTCCGAAAGAAAATGCCACCTTCTGCCAGAAAATTGAGGCTGCTTTGCCATGCTCTGCCAGGGCCCAAGGGGAATATAAATGGACTGAGGAGGAAACACATGATGTGTCACTGATAAAATAATCTGGCATTACAAAAGGACTGGTAGCTACGGCTCCACCAAGAGATCAATAAATGTGCAAATAGCAGCCTCTTTAGAAATCATTGCTTTCCCTCCAATATGTGGTGACAAACTCTGTGGCAGCATTTACTTCATGCTATCAGCTTCATTAAATAAAGCAGCCTGTCCCCATCCACCCACAAGGCCAACTCCAGAAGTCTATGGAAAATATTGATTTTTCTTGACTATGTTCAGGTCAACGATGCAATGCAATAAAGCAGCTTAAGACAACTATTCCCTTTCCAGTTTGTAATTAGAGCCTCGTAACCCTGTTTCTAGGACTTGGTCTGAGATCTGTTGTCAATTCACTTTGACCTTAGGCAAGCAAATTTCATCACTGGGGAACTTGCTACTTGCTGTAAAAATGAGCAGAGTTAACTTCTCTCAGAAGGCTGGTTTGCTGGCTTGGAGAATTTTTGCTCCTTTAAGTTTTAATGATGAGATAAAATGCATTTCAGTCTGAGTTTTCTAGATAAAATACATCCTCAAGTGAGAGCATTACATGCGAATGATTATACATGTGAATGATTATGCCAGGAGTTGAGCCTCCCTGTATGTCAAGGAAGAGGAACAGGCTCTCCAGAGCACAGTTTCCAGAGACACCCTGCACCATCAGTGGAAGCTTTTCCTGCATTGCCACTCCCAGGAGGACCCACACATTTTCCTGAAAAGGATGAAGTTTTGAACAGCAAAGAGACATCGTTGAGAAAGTTAAATCCAGAAAACAAGAAAAAGCAATTTCAATTTCTAGGTTTAGGTGAGACACAGAACTATTTCCCTGCTATTGCAAGGACCAAAATCAGCCTTTTCCTGCTATCTACTATATATATCCTATATATACTGAGCAAAGGATGGAGCCCTGAGGAACCAGCAGACGTATCAAAGCTCATCTTGCCAGACTTTCCATACAGAACCACCCTTAAGGAATGGACATAGAACTTTCTTTTCTTTTTTTTCTTCTTTTTTTTTTTTCCCTTGTTGGGTTATCTGATTCTTCTTTGATTATTTTTATCATTAACAGCGAGCATGTACAAACACCACTTTTTCTTCACTCCATACAGCAGCTGATAGCTGGGGTAGGTGCACCCCACAACAGCTACAAGAGCCTTTGGAACACAAAAGGAAAAAGATCTTCATGTTCTGAAATATATAAACATGGAAACAGTACAATGTTTTAAGAGAAGAAGTAGAAAAAAATTGCTGGTCTCTTCAGCAGTGTTTATTAGCCTTTTACTGCTCTGCAAATTTAGACAGTGATCTATGGGGGATTCCTGTGTGATTCCAAACTTTGGAGGAGAATCCTCTTCATCCTAAAGTGCTCAAACCAGCCTCAACAACAGAATCAAGGGTTCCTGTCTTTCCAGACTAGGACCAAGCAAACACTGGTAATCCTTATTATAAATTCAACCTGTTTCACTCTCCTTCCTCATGCTGTCCACTTCAATTTTTGGGACAAGAACCTGAGTTTTGTGGCCTTTCATGAGGTTATAACCTCTTTCTAGTTTAGGAGCTGAATACTGAAGGCTGTTATGAACATCAAGCATCCTTAACTACCCTGCACATAAAAGATACACAAAATCCTACAAAGTCCTTGAGACATTTGGAGTTTGAGGCTCAGCTTTGAACCAAGGAGAGCTTTCATCTTGTTCCCCATTTCTCAGAGTACAGCCCATGACAGCAGAGTCCTGACCGTTCTTGCTTAACTCTGTGATTTCAAGGTGATTTACTTTTTTTGGGCACTGCACACCCACCTGCTGAGAGTTGAACAACATTTCCATCTCTCTTTACCATTGGGGTAATCACATAGCTCTCAAAGGAACTACGGTTTATAGGCACCAAAAATATCCATCCAATCACTTGAAAGTAAATCTTGCTCCCTCTCTTCCTCATGGAAAAGAGAGTAATAAAGGGACAGTTTTTGAGTGCTAATGTTGGGGCAAACTCTATGTACTTTTTCAGTTTTGGCTTAATATTTTCCCAGCAGCTGCATCTCAAAAATTGTGCACATGAGCTACACAGAGTCTCAAAAATATTTTTGAAGACAAAAATGCTATTTAGTAGTGAAGCATCAAAAATACTGAAATTTAAATTATTAGATCTGATTTTTGCTAGATGGTATACAAGATGCCCATTCAGGTTGTTAAACTGCCTCTTCAGGATATATTTATAGGATTTGTACGAGCAAAGAGTTCCACAGAGGCAGAGAGCTTGATTCCCATGGAAAAACACCTGCTCCTCCAGCCAGCAGAGCAAGGCACTCGCTTGGGCTGTTACAAAACCTCCTGGTCAACACTGGGCTGCCACCCATCCATTTCATACTTTATGTCAATGCCACCATCCAAAAAGTGACAGGAATCCAATATACAGACAAAATAATAGAGTGGTTTACATTGGAAGTGACCTTAAAGATTATTTCATTCTACCCCCCTTGCCATGGGCAAGGACACCTTCCATTATCCCAGGTTGCTCCAAGCCCCATCCAAGTTGGCCTCAGACACTTCCAGGGATGAAGCATCCACAGTTTCTCTGGGCAACCTGTGCTCGGGCCTCATCACCCTCACAGGAAAGAATTTCTCCCCAATATCCAATCTCAACCTTCCCTCTGTCATTTGAAGCCATTCCTCCTTGCCCTATTATTTCACACTCTTGTCCCAAATCCTTCTCCAACTCTCTTGGAGCCCCTTTATGCACTGGAAGAGGCTCTAAGGTCTCCCTAGAGCCTTCTCATCCCCAGGCTGGACATTCCCAACTCTCTCAGCCTGTCTGAGCCCCAAAGGCAGCTTTAACCTTGTTACCAGTACCCAGGCTGGCCACAGTGGTGTGGTACCATGGGCTGATTCACCTTGCTCTCCTAGAATGATTCAATCACAGCATCAGCGAGAGCACACAGACAAAAACTCCTTTTCCATCTCCAAACCACAAGTGCTGTCTGAGTGTGACCTCTTGTACCATTGAAAGAGCTCTCAGTGATCCACCAGACCTGGTTTTTCTCCAGCAATGAGAAGACACAGTCTGGTAACACATTCCATTGTAAAGGAGGAGCTTTTTGGTTCCTCGCCCAACAGGTACCTGACAGTCCCATGCTGAGCAAAATCTTTATGTCCTGGTGCAAACAAGATCATTTCAACTTACAAAGGACATGAGACTTAAAATATAGGACAAAGATTTTTTTTTTTTTTTTTATGTGACAAGAGGCAGCTCTCCAAACTGTTCAGAACAGCAAGTGGCCACCAGCAAAAAGAATGCAGAGAGAGATAAATAAATCTGCATCACCAAATAAAAGAACAGCTCCTAAGTCTCTCCTTTTTTGGGTGCTTTCACCATAACTTGTTGCCATGAGCACACTAAACCCAGAACATTGTTTTCATATTGATACAGAAAAAACCTGAAAAAAGCACCACTCATAATGTAATGTCAATGTACCCAGCTTATTAAAACTGTCCTTTTATTTAGCTTTTTTTGCTGGAAAATCAAGAAGTCTTGAATACAAACACAGCTCCAAGGTACTACACTGCAAGCAGGAGAAGCCCAGAAGTAAAAACATTGAACATGCTGAAACATGAACAAGCTGAACTTTAAAAAAAAAAAAAAATTGAAACTGATTAAAAAAAAAAAGAATTTGATGAAATTTGAAATCAAAAGTAGAAGCTATTTTAGAAAAGGCTGGTATATAGAATCTCTTTATTATTTGGCTGCCAAGAGCAATAGGGTTTTGTGAATGTCCCCTGGCTCAGAGTGCAGGAGGGATTTTTTATTACCATCCTTTTCCTTCTGGTTTGTTGTGTGTTATCAAACCTAGTGATGTTAAATGGCTGTATGAAAGCCATGAAGTCTGGTAGATGGGGTGCAAAAAGAGACATGAAAAATGAGGAAATAAGAAAGTAATGGTTCAGCTCAGGTCCTTTCTATCAAGGCAAAGTATCAACTAAATACAATAACAACAGCAACCTTAATTACAACAGTCATCTTCAAATTTTACACAGCTTGACAAAGCCAACTAAGGGACAATCAGGGGGGTCAGCATCAGAGCTGGAAACAAAAAACAACTCACCGACTTTTAGGAAATAATAAAAAAAATAGTGTTAATATGCAAATGTAACTAACACCTTAATTAAACACTTCAAGATCTTCTGTATTGTCATTTGTCACTCAAATGCAAGCTGCTGGAGATGTGGCTGTGCTTGCTCTCAGCAAATCTTAAGTCATTGTTTGATGGAACTTTTAAAACAGTCTTTGGAACATCTCTCAGGTTGTTAAATTCCAACCTGATGAGGCTTTGGAGTTCTTCGTTTTCCTGTTCTCCCATTTATCCTCAGATACTTCCCTGTACCTCAGCATGTGGTTTCTGAAGAAAGGGTAAAAATGAAAACTGTCTATTGCTCCTTCTTTCTATATTCTGTAGAACCTTAAACATATCCTCACCATTTTAAAATTAGACATTAAATTTGTAAAGCTTACTACACATTCCTGTTTCCACTGCTAATTAACAGCTTAAAATAAAAACATTCATGTTCTGCAACTCTGCTGGAATGCAATTATAGAACAAAACACCGTAGAAAAGTTGAAGTTACTGAGATAGGTTGTTACTAAAATGCAAAACCAAGTAGGAGAGCAACCAGCAATGTCAGCTTGTCTGTGAAGAAAATACTGGACAACTGAAGCTTAGAAGATATTTTGGAGATCAAAACCAGGATATCTACTGGAAGGAGAGTAAAAAATAATTGGAAATTTGTAGTAAAATGCATCAAAGCAAAGGAACAGCTCCTAACACCATTAAATTCCTGTACTTTAGTCCTACTGTACATAACAGCTACAAAGGGCAGACTGAATATTTATAACTGAACTAGGAAAGCAGTAGTTTTGTTGTGTCTTTTTCATTTAAAATCATCACAGTTCAAGAAGTGACTCAAGGATGGAAGAAGCCTCATGAAAAGACCTAAAATCTTGGAAAAGAGGAATCAATCTGGTCATCTTAATGGACAATGTCAAACGCAACAACTTTCAGGCTGATAGTTCTGTCAAATATTATTTATGTGCATAAAAGTAAAAGCTGTATCCTTTTCTGTGTGCAGCAATCTCAGAAACAAGTGAGAACTCACTGACTTTGGGCCAGGGTGTTACACTCAAGGATTTAAGGATGAAGCAGCCCAGGATCAAAGACAGCATCTGGTAGCCCAGGATGCAGCTGAAGTGAGAAGGTGCCCCAGACAGGGAGAAAAGCTACTGATACTTAGCTGCATCTATCCAGTGGGGGCTCAAATTCCAATTTTTCAGCTAATAGGACAATAATCAGAGGGACAGATGTTAGCATCAAGGGGAATTTAAAATTTAGCAGCATGCTTTAATATGACTACTTAAGAAGCAAATCTATTTCTGAATGGTAATATGCAACACATGGTCAAGTTGTGAAAACAACTCTTAATTGTTCCTCCTCTTTTCCAAGTGACCTTCTTTTCTTTCCCCTGTTAAAAAATCCTCCCAGAGGCCCTGTGTCCTATGTCATTTCCCTCACCTTTTCCCTAATTACTTGACAGACATTTTCCTGGTGAAATCTGGTATTTCTAGGAAAGAATGAGGACAGAAGAGAAGGTGACGAGGTCTAACACAGCCCCCACTCTGTGGCTGAGGCAGCTGCTGCAGAAGAGTGAAGGAGCAGAACTTGAGTGCTGCTCACTGTGCTGGAAGGTTTCACTTTGTGCTTTATTTCCTCCTCTCAAGCAATGCAAGCCAAGCCCTCAGAACAACACTGATGTGGGGCTTCATTTATCCAGCACTGCTGTGTGTTCCTTCTGGAGCTTCTTGGTTATAAAGAAGCTGATGAAAATGAAAGAAGCTGAGGGAACTCAGAGTCAGGGTTGACAGGACCTTAAGGGACCAATTTTATTCTGGTTTCTGACAGTGGGAAAGGAGAATTAAACAGAAACAGATTTCTCCATTTCTTGAAGCTCAAGTCAGAACCAAGTGTAACTCAGGAATCTTTTTAATCTAACACAATATTACATCTCCTATAGAAGTGACCTGGGAGAAGTCTACTCCAATTTCCAATTTACACAGAAGAACTGCTGTACTTTGGAATGCTTGACCCACAAGCCTACCAAAACATTACCATTAAGAGAGAGCTCCAGTATTTTTCATAGAATGATAAAATAGTTTGGGTTGGAAGGAACCTCCCATGGGCAGGGACATCCTCCACTATCCCAGGTTGCTCCAAGCCCCTCTCACCTTGGCCTTGGACACTTCCAGGGATGGGGCACCCCCAGCTGCTCTGGGCACTTTTTGGTTTACACCACAGGTTCAAAATTCAATCATCTCCTGTGCCATACAACTGAATCACGAGGAATAGGTAATTACAGTGAAAAGGCAAGTGTTTATTTTGGTAATAGATGCTCCACAAAAGAGTTGGGCAAAAGAAACTCTCTCTCAATACAGACTTTTTTTCTTTTCTTTTTTTTCTTTTTTTTTTTTTTAAATTTTAGTTTTACCTGATTTGAATGCTTAAGTGCAGCAGGCAAAGGTGATGCTGTTGGATTGCCTGTACAGGCAATTCCCTCATTTCTGGAAAGCTGTAAGACAACACTGGGCTACTTTAATACAAATTCAAAGACAGACTTTTGTTATTTTCTCTGAAAGTATTGCAGCATGTATGCAGATATAAAAAATATCAGCTATTTGGCTTCTTACATAAATTGAATAATAACAGTTAAATTATTTCTAAATATTCCATGAAAACTTTCCATTGTCTTCCAAGACAGTTTTTTAAATGTCTGAGAATTATTAAATGTTTCAGCACCTGCTCTTTTCTTTGGATTTTAAGATTTAAAAGCAAGCTTCTGGTAATGCTTTATTCACATGTCAAACAGTCCTATGTGTTGTTCAGTAATTAAGCAAAATTTAATATTGGGTAATTAAAGTATTAGGTTGCTAAGCATTGAGCTTCTCCAGTATCTTATTTTCAAATAAACTGAAATTCTAAATAAATTCTTAATTGAAGAACAAGCAGCAAAGAAAGCCAATTTTCACTTAGCACTTACTTTTCCAAAGTTCTGCTAAAACAATGCCAATCTAATTCTGAGGCTGATATAACTCCAGTATGAACACTGCATCCTCTCTTCCACTTTAGATGTTAAAAACTACATATAATGATCAAAAAGCAGACCACTGAAGCTGAGTGCAACACAGGCCCTTGATAGATCAGTGGTTTCTGGTATTCTGCCTCCACATGATTTGTCAATTACAACCACTCAATCCTGCTTAAAAATGCCAAATCCTGCCAAAAGAGAAATGAATGTTTTCCATTTTACCTATTTTCACAAACCTTTGCTTCTAGTAAGAAGATAGAAAATTAAACATGAGGGAAAAAAAAGAAATCAGTCAGTATTCAGCATGTTTGTGTCTATGAGAAGCCATTGTTTTAGATGGTTTTTTTGAAGTGCTGTTTCTCAACTCTGCTAATGGAATCAATAGCAACATCTCAAAATTGTGACAGATTTTTAAATAAAGTCAGTAATTACAAGGTTTTTAATGTTTTTTTCCTCTGTATTTAGAAGATAAGACTACAGAATACTAAAATTCAAAACAAATACACTATTATGAAAGTAACCATAAATTTGAAAGTGAACTACTAAACATACAGGAAGTCAAGGAAGAAGTTCTTAAAGGAAGGTTATTTAAACAACAAAATATTAAAAGGAATAACTGTATTATCTTCTGTATCACCCTAGAATAATACTCTATCAGCAATAAATAAAAAGGAAACTGAGAAATTTTCAGCCCTCTGCTTGCACAACTTTAGTCAGACACAGAAATCAAGGTGTGGGCTGAATCACACTGAATCAGTGAATTTATACTGACATAAAACTGCAACGAGACAGAGTTGCATGGGAACTATATTCCTGCAGGCTCAGCTATTTCACCTTCTCTAATAATACCTGTAGAACACTGAGCTGTTGACATATTTTTTCTTGACTAATAGGAACTGCTGACGGTAAATGTAAATGTGTGTATATAGAGAGAGATGAAAAAAATTTTAATTATTTCCACCTATGTCACTTCATTACATTTTTCTCTTACATTATGACAACTCTCCTGCAATTTCAATTTATTTTTTTTTAAAGCTCATTTTTGATTCAGACTGCACCTCCTCTTAAAGCTGTTTGTTTGGGGTTTTTTTTGCAATGGGAAATCTGCAGCATGAATATTGTTAGGGCTTGGGCCCATTGAGTTATCTAACTTTTTATATTCACAGGATACACACAGGACTAAGAGATTATGCACTCTTGGCAGCACACTCTCTGTACCACACACTAACATAGCATCAGAATATGGAGTAACAACAACCTCAACCATAGTTTTTTGTTGTTATTCACTACATGTGCAGGGAATCCATTTGCTTCAGATTCTTTATGAACTCAACTCAATATGTTGCAAAACAATCCTGAAAAAGCCTCAAGTCAAATTGCCAAAAGTAAATAAAGAAAAGCAAATTACTTTAAATTCCTCACCTCTACACTTCCAGCAAAAACACAAGGTTGTGCATATTGCCAAACATCTTTTCACAATAGTGAAAATTTCTCTGAAACAAAAAAAGATTAGCAGACTCTTGCATCCACTCCCCTAAAATATTAACAATTTCTGCTTTTTTTCTTTTTTTCTCAAGTGTTTTCCAGCAGAGGAGAGAGTCCCACACGTTTGGGCACAGAGACCACTGCTAAAGGTGACTTTTCACAGACCAGCTGGTGCCTTCCTACCAAAGTGCTTAATCAAAATCTGCCTGGGGGTAGGATCCAGCTCAAGAGCAAGACATCTAAATTTAGTCAGCTGCAGGTAGGTTTGTCCATGTGCAGTTGGTGTTTCCATGGAATGGAGATGGAGCTGCCAAAGCTGATGATGTGCAGGACGAGGAGGAGCACCAGGACAAAAACTCCTGGGAACTGCTCTGCCACCTCCACCCTTTCACTGTCTAATATTCAGCAGGCACCCAATCATGCTGAAAAATCCCTTGAAAACATATCATAACATACATATCATGCATACTGCAATTTTTTCACACATATTATACCAGTATAACCTATCACATGCATTTGATATTTCTCTGGTAAATTCTAAGACACTTTCACGTGCTTCAGAAGTATTTTATTTCTGGCAACTTCTCCCACTTTAAGTCTGAAGCTTGATCAACATCAGGCAATAAATTTGGACAGTGCCCATCAAACATAAGAGAAAGCCCAACCTGTTTGGATTCTGACCTGGTTATTCTCTTGCTGTTAAATGTAATGCTCATGAACATACCCCCTACATCTCACATTCCATGTTTGATAAAACCATTTCCCTTCCCACTCTTCCACTCGCGTAAGAAGCCACAATTTAATACCTTCAAAGAACAGCTGACACCTTGTGGAAAACTTAAATAAAACATTCCATTTTGAAGAAGTTTTTCATCATGCCAGGTTGATGGTTTTTTGTTGGCTTGTTCATGAGGTATAAGATCAAACTACTTGTTCAGGCAGCACCTCTTTTAAAGGTCCTATTCTCCAAGAGAACAGTGGTTTCTACAGCAACCAGATGTGAAATCTTAAGTCCAAGATTAGTACATAAATAAAGCAAAATGTGAAAGGAAAAGGTTCCTTTCTACTATAAAGAACCAGAAAAAAACAGCCTCAATGAGGTCTAGTGAAAGACCCATACACAAATATAAAGTTTCAGGAACTTTATCAGCCACATCAATTTACCAAAAATTTCTTCAGCAGTTATATTGAATCATAAACATCCTCATCCTGTGTGCAACAAAAATTCTCAAAGTCTGCTCTTGTATCACATTTATTTCACGAACCTTCATAACTCAGTATCTTAATGTCTTTTTTCTCCCCTTTTTTTGGCAGAACCAAGCAGAGTGAAATCTCTCTGGAGGCTTCAGTGTATGAGTAGTGTGCAACACAGAAAAAAAATCATATTTGGAGGGAGAGCAAACATAAGGAGCATCACTGGGGCTATAGAGACGGCTTTATCAGAGGGATACACATAAACTAAAAAGGTCCATGTGTCTGGACAATAACTGGAGCATCCAGATGTGGATGAGATGATAGCACTGAATGGAAAGAGAGCAGGGAAGGGTGCTAGAACATTTGCAAAGCAGTCATGGGGTTATACTTTTAAGCAGAGATTAAGCAGCTAATTAATTGATTAATCAAAACAATTAGCTAGATGTCAAATCACCACAGCAGCAAATTTAAAGTCAATTAATTCATATATTCAAAAGAACAGCAAATAATTAATAAGGAATTAAATAGTTTGTTAATTATGTGGCAGTAGATTAGTTATGCAGAAAACTAAGTGAGAAGCAATTAATTAATTATGCAGAGAATCAAATGAACCACAAAATATTTATGCAAAGAATCCCCACAAATGGGCAGTTTAAAAGCAGATGGTGGGAAAATGCTGGGGTAATGTTTAAAAAAAAATGTTTAATAAGTACCAATTGCTAGCAACTGTAGTTAGCTGAGCTATTAAGAAAACCCTTTGCAACAAGAATGGAGGTCAGGTCAGGAATCAATTGACTGAGGAGAATTAGGTTATCAAACAGATTCCGTGGCAAAGACTCATCCAGACACTGGTTGTTATTGACATCTCCAAGGGGCAGGTCTGATTTAGAAACACAGGACAGTGAAACTCAAATGGATACTGGAAGTAGACCTTTGTCACAGTATTTTATTATCATATTGTCATCATGTGCTTTGTCTCTCCCCTTTGCTCACCGCCCCAGTGCTGTACCCTGCTCAGTTTGGACTGGAAGTTAATTAGGATTCATGTCTTACATTCATGTGTAAATTGTCGTGCATACAACTATAGTTTCAGACAAAAATAACACTCTGCAGGAACATTATCTCCAAAATTTAACTCCCCCAACATGCCTTGGTTAAAATTGTAAATGAGCTGCATAAGGGAGCTGAGAAAAAGGCTCTGTTTACATCAGTGAAAGGGAGTGAGATTCACATTGTGGTGTCAGTGTAGCTGGAATGGAGCTCACACAGATGTGATGCTACAAACTTCTCTTGCTATAAACTTCTCTGAGCAGGGCCTACACCTTCAGCCACAGATAATATCAGGCCTCAGAAAGATGAAATGTGGGGTCTACTGAGAAGAGAGAGTTCATTTCAAATGCCTGATTTATTACTCAAAAGATTGAGATGAATTTTTAATGCTGACTTACAGGGAAAAAAACCCCACTCACATGAAAATGATCACAAGGCTGGAGCACCATCCTTATGGAGCCAGACTGGGAGAGCTGGGGGTGCTCACCTAGAGAAGAGAGACCAGGGAGACCTGAGAGCCCTTCCAGTGCCTAAAGGGGCTCCACGAGAGCTGGAGAGGGACTTGGGACAAGGACCTGGAGTGACAGGACAAGGGGAAACAGCTTCAAACAGAAAGAGGGCAGGGTTAGATCAGGTGTTAAGAAGAAATCCTTTTCTGTGAGGATGGTGGGCCAGAGAAGCGGTGGCTGCCCCATCCTCCCCAGACAGCAAGATACAAGCTTTTCAAATGAAAAAAGAACTGCTAGCATTTTTCCATGCTAGCTAGGAAATCTAGCCCAAAAATTTTTGTTCAGAATTTTAAATTAAAGTAATTTTTTCAGGAAAAACATTCACCCCATTCCCATCAAACCCACAGAGATGTAGGGAAGACACCACAAAAGCCTGACCTGAGGTCTGAAGGTCCAACATGAAACGCTTCAACAGTTGTGTGAAATTTGGGGTAGAAGCACTATTTATTATTATTAAAGAAACATTTCACATGCTCAAGAACATGGTCAGAAACAACGCAGAGTTTTGCAATCTGTACAGAGAAAAAGTGGAATAAATAAAAAGTGACAACAAACCACCATATTAACCTCTTTTTGATTTAAAACTGACCCCCACTATCACTTCAAGACAAGTCTCAACAGAAAGAGACCATCACCACAGCTGAAAAGGCCATTGTGCTCCCTTAAGAGCTGCAATGAAAATCACTTTTAGGAACCATAGCTTTATCACCTGGATGTTTTTTGGAAGTGTATTTGTCATTTAGGGTGATTACCTGACAGGTTATATGCACTGCAGTGAAAAGCAAAGTAGTTTTTATTTTTCTGACACACACATCAACTACTGAATGATGTCATAGGAATATAATATGTATATTATGAATTTATTTATTAACTGTCATTATTGTATGAATATAATAAAGGCAGTTAGCAGAATTGGAAGGTAAATTCTTATGAGTGTCCTCTCTCTCAGATTTCTCTCCAGGCACTGTGGTAGCCCTTTGCTCTGTGAGATGCTCAGTCATAAATAAGAAAGAAAATAAAACCAGTAAATGATACTTAAAATAGTATTAGAGATAGAGTGCGATGAGATGCTTGCCAAGTGGGGGGGGAAAAAAATCAATATTATTTAACACATTTCTGGATTGCCAACCACCACAGCACACAGGAGCTTACAACAATAAAAATACCATTTCAATACAGTACCAACAGCGAGCAGCAACAGAATCGATCAAAAGCTAAGTGAAATGCATGAGGCTTTGGTTCCAGCTGAGAAAGCTCTCCTGTCCTCCCAGAGCAGCCTGCATAAAGGAGAGTGGGCTCTGGCTAGAAATCCTTATGCTTACAGCAAAACTAAGAAAAGACAGGCTACAGCCAAGGTTTAGTATTGAGAGAAAATGTTATGAAGTGGAAGGTAAAATAACTGAATGCATAGCATTTCAGAGTGAGTCAAAGGTAACAAGAGATGGAAATGCACCCCAGTATTATCCTTCCAAAAATAATTCTGAATTCATCACAAGACTCCACATTTACAGCTAGAAATACATATATGAGCCAGGGACAGTCACAAGAGATTTTCTTCCAGGAAGAAAAACTAAAACATTGAATGAAAAAGCCTATTGACATCAAAGATCTTAGTGTGCCACTTTAGTCTGCATAAGGACTCACTTAGAGCAATGAGCATTTCCTAGATTTACAACTGAATTTTAATTGAAAAATTACTTTCTCCCAACTTCCAAGTGTTCACTCATTAGTAAATGAGAAATAAGAAAAAAAAAAAAAATCTCTGAATGCGTTCTCATACAGTGCTTTATCTGACTGGGGAATTACTTTTGTTTTTAGGGCAAATATAACATTTTACACATACAGTTAGTGTCTCCCACAAAAAAAGACATGTCCACATTGCTGTGCCTCTTAACAGCTCTGAGCACATGAAGAAAAGGGGCAGGCAGCCTCAGCCTTCTGATTTAGATAAGGGTTGATGAGGTTTTCCCAGATATCTCTGCTAGGAAATGATGCTCAGACAAATTCTGAGGTATCTTTCCAGATAGCTGAGAGGCAAGTCTGAGCTACTGAGTCAACCTGAGTGTCCAGAAATTCAACCCCCAGTGCACGTGCACATCAACTCCACGGGCAGCAATTCCACATGACCCAGCAAACAACATCCAAAAGTGTGTGCTGAGATTGCCACGAGCCCAGAGACCTGTGAGGGAACATGCAAATGCTATGTAATGCACAGTGAAATCTCTCTCCAAAAAAATCCTGCATGTAGAGAAACATGCAGACGTGCTGTGCATCTGATATGTTCATTGCAGCTGCCACCCATCTCCTGTGCTCCCAGAGGCTCTGCTGCTCTCCTTTCTGGCTCCTGGTGGCTGCAGGACAAACAGATCCTGTGCTCTCAGAGGCTCTGCTGCTCTCCCCCCTGGCTCTTGGTGGCTGCAGGACAAACAGATCCTGTGCTCCCAGAGGCTCTGCTGCTCTCCTCTCTGGCTCTTGGTGGCTGCAGGACAAACAGATCTCCTAAGGAGCAGAGCCCCATGGTGCAGAGAAATGCAGGAGTGCCCCAGCATCACCATGGAACAGCCAAGGCAAAGCACTGCACAAGACTGGTACCACCAGGAAGAGCAAGGACAGAGGCAGGGGAGGAAGGCTTTTATCCTGGGGAATCTGCAGGTGGAGGGTCACAAACCAGAAAACTGAAATCAAGGCAAAACCAGCCCTGATCCCATTTTACCTGGTCAGAGCAGTGTTTTAATCAAAGTTAAACTCCTCAGCTCGGTATTTGATTCACTGGATGAAATGAGGTGCTTTCAGCCCTCAGATTAAACAAAAAATGATGAATTTTAATATTAGGCCAGGCAGTGTGACACCACTCAATGCAGTGATATCTTCTCACAACCCAAAACTTGGCTTTGCAATATGCAGAAGCAGAACATCTCACATTCCAGACCTCCAACTGGCCTCATGCCTTTTCCAGTTAGGCAGTCTTTATTAATATTATTAATACAAAGAAAAATATGAGCCAAATGCCTTTATTGCTTTCCTAATCACCTTTATTGATATTTGCATGGAACCTGACTATTTTCTCAGTCCATCTGTTCCTGCTACTCATTTATAATGTGAACTCTTAATTCTGCCTTGTTAGAACTGGCTCATATAAAGGTAATTATGTCAGCAAAACAAAGGATTGTGATTTCTAGAGGAGAATGGAAAGCAGAAGCTACTAGGCTTGCTATTAATGGCATTTCTAATAATCCTTAAATAGAACTGCTTGTACATACAGACCTTTTCAGGATTTATCAACTGCATTAAAAAGTCAAATAAATGTTATGTTGAACTAAAAAGCCAATCTTTTTAAAAAGAAGTAAAAAATATTATCTCTTTTTAACTTTGTTGAATGTAACCAGAACAATAAAGCAGTAGGATCTATGGTGTTTAGAAGACACCAAGCTGGTTTCACTACCTATGAAATGTTTAATTACACTAGCCAAGAAAGAATAATTTTTGACAGGATAAATTATATCTCCTTTATACCACCATGGGAGCAGCCCACTAAAAAGTTTGTAATGTAAACTATTGATCATGTGCTTTGTTGTATCACAGTGAATCTGAGATCCAAGCCTGCTTCACACATCCTAATCCATATGCCCAATTTTAATTTTGAAATAAATATATATGAGAAGGACCTGAAAATTCCCTGAGCTCACATCAGGCCTATTCAAGAATCTATTGAATTAATTGTAGTTCATTTTTCACTGGGAAAATAAAATGGTATGTGTAAGACATTCACTACTTCATTAGCAACTTTCACATATTTCTAGTCTGAAAGTCATTTCAATTTGCCAAGATAAATGCCTTGGCTTTTCCTCTCTGCTTAGTAACAGCATGCAGGGTAATAGAAGCTGGGAAAGGCGGCATTTTTCTTTGAGCAAATTCTACTCAGCAGGATCCAAAACCTTAACTAGAGAAAATCACCGTATCCTGTTGAACATTAAATGCTGAAGAAACACTCAGAGCCTCACCTTTCTGAGAAGTTCTGAAAAAACCCCGAAACTGTACTTTTTTCTTATTAGTGTGTTAGCCTGCAGAAGTCAAATTTGATTAGGGTAGTCAATAATGCTTGGAAATGGTGATACATAACCCCAAAGAGCTCTTTCCTAGAAAACTGAGGATGTAATGAATGAAGCAGGCACAGCCGCAATGCAGAGCCTCTCCCAACAGCCAGAGCTGAGAACTTCCCTACCAATCCTCTAAATAGCAGCTGTGATTTCTTTTTCTAATTACAACTCATTCCCGTCTCCCCCCCCAGCCCAAACTAATTTTAACATAGCTTCTTGTTAATTAACTACGTTAATTGCTAATGCTTCTTGGCAAATTTAGCAGGTTTCTGCAAGCACTGGTTCTAACATCTATGTCTAAATGCACAGTCATCCTGATAAAATTCATAAAAATCCCTCCCTCCAGTCTTTACATACTTCTAATTCAAAAATCTATCTTCTCTTTACCTGAAGTCCCAGAAAATTCTGAGAAAATCACTGCTGAATGCACTATAAGCCAGAAATTAAATGAGCACACCCCATGCCATAAACCTCTGTTCCTCAGGATATTTTCTCCTGAGGGTCTCTGGATACGCCATCGTTACTAATTTCTGAATTTATTATGGAAAGAAAAATAACATGCAAGTGCAAACTAATTTCATCCAGCCCTACAAATACATTATTAAGTGCTGGATCTTCTCTAAGATTTGGAATTTAATAAATTAAGGAGTCCAAGTCACCTGTAATGGCATGGAGCTGAATTTAGCCACAATCATTATTGAGTCAATGGAAGCCACTGGGATTTAGCTTCACTGAAAGCTGTTTATTTATTTAGGCTTTCCATTATTTATTTACCCAGGCACCGAGCTGGTAAATAACTATAGATTTCAAAATGTTGGCTTTTATGGTTTTAAATTAGTTTTTAAACACTTATCTGTGCATTACAGCAATGCAACCAAAGGATGTTATTGCAATGATGTTTTAGCAAGATTCTAGAGAAGAGAATCTTGCATCTTCTCCCCACTGATGTGCCAGGACCTCCCAACCCAAGGACCCAACACCTTGCACTGAGAAAGTGCTGTGGATACCCTCTATAAACAAATACTTATTGAAAATAGTGGCAGAATGCTACTGCACAACTGCACAACTCAATATTCAGGTTTTGTGCACTGAAGGAAGGTAAAGAAAATAAAATTAGTAGACTGTAGAATGCCCCCACTCTTGTCCTGCCCTCTTTCCTTGTTTACTCTGCACACAGTCTGGAGCAGGACAAAAAGCTTTTAGGATATTACTTTCTAGAGAAGCACATGCTTTCCTGCCCTACTGTTCACTGCAGGGATGATCCTGCAGTACCTAGAAAGAAGTGACCTCCCTCAGAAGTGTGGAAATCACTCCAAGCTGTGATTCCAATTTGTGCTAATAGGTATATCCAGGGGAAGCCATTCTCCTTTTTCTCCTTGCTGCTGTTCTCAGTACAGGACCACTTCCAGCATGCTCTAGAATGAGGCTTTTTAACCACAGCTCTGCAACAAGACTGGTGAGAAGAGAAAAAAAAAAAATAAAAAACACTTGAAAGCATTTGAACGCAATTTTGGAATGAATTCTGCAGCCACATAACTGCACTGGGCCCTGGGAAGCAGGAGCTGCCAACTCAACTAACAGGTAACAGAGTAAACAGGAGAGTGAAACTGCTGGAAAATAACTGCTAATAGGACTGGGAAGAAAAGTGCCAACTTCATCTGTACCAGGACTCACATCCACAGCAACACCTGTGCCTGACCTGCAGCAGAACAAGCAGTTCTCAAGTCTTAGTCCACAGGGTAATGAAAAGCTCTAAAAGCTGTAAAATTTTCAATCACTCGTTACAAAGTGACAAACATTTCAGTGCCAGAAAGGTGTCATCACTAATTTTACTCTGCACCTGTTTGAGAAGACATGTTGTGATTTTAATGCTTGTCTAAAAAATACACCTTGTTTGCTCTCTAGTCAGTCTTTAAAACCATTTTTCATGATTGTGTGTACTGTTTAAGTTTTTCCTACTGGAGTTCAGAGATGCTACTGAAGCTTTTCCTCCTCAAATCCAGCATAAACCCTTCTTTCAAAAGCCCTTCAGAGCTGAGAGATCACAACTTCCAGAAGAGAACGGACTAAAATAGCATTAATACAAGGGGAAGAAGCAACTGGGGAATCAACCCCACCCTAATTCAAAACTGTCTTCTGCAAAATCTTCACAGCTCATCAGTCCAGAGCCCTGCCAAGCCTCTTCATTCTCTTAGATCCTAATCTCCAGCATGAGGAAGAATAGCCAAACCAAAATTAATAGCAATAGCAAACCAAAATGAAGTGTGAGTTAAAGTAGAAAGCACACAGAAGCAGCTCCCAGAATGTATCCTCAACACAAACATGAACAGCAGCAGTTGGGATTTGCCAGAAGTGTCACAGCCTGTGACTCCTGCCAGATTCCCTGAACAATTTGAATGTACAGACATAAGAAATTCCATGCCATTTCACACTATAGGAGAGCTCTCAAGCTTTAGCAGAAACCTGCTAAATGTTATATTAACTTAATAAATTTCAATATATGTACTTCCACAGTGGACCTTCCTCTGTACCAAAACTCTAATAAATGTACCAGTCTTCAAAACCCAGGTGGATTTTGGTCCAATTACCATTTATACTCAACTTTTTTTTTTTTTTTTAATAAAATATCTCACACACTCATTTTTATTGTTTTTTCTTTTAGCTACTTCCAAGAAAATATAAATTCAACCCCTAATACTAATAAGCAGAGTCTCCAAGCATTCCACTTACACCTGCACAAAAAGTACCAAATTAAAGAAAAGTCACTGCATCCACCTAAACTTCACATCTTGTGTGACATTCCTTAAATTTAACTACACATGGTTAAGTATCTGCCATATAATAAAATAACTTACAAATAATGTGCTGATTTACTGCTAGCCTGTCCCATATCTAGTTGCAGGAACACCTTAATTTATTACAGAATTACAGAATGGTTTGGGTAGGAAGGGACTTTCAAGATCATCTCGTTCCAACCCCTGCCATCATTTCTGTAGGAACTTTCCTCAGATTGACAGAATTTGGCTTTCTTTAAAAAAAAAAAAAAAAGGGCAGAACAAGAAAAACAACAAAAAGCCTGCAATTTAAATATGTCAATGCATCTGGTAAACAGCTCACATGATGGCCATTAAAATCTATCACTGGAATACTACTGAAAACTATTTCAATAAAAACTTTTGATACATTATGCTGTCTAGAGTTTTATTCCACCATGGCAGCATACACTATCATACAATTTAAGAAAATAAAGCAAAGGATATTAAATACAGCAGCATTGATCAGACAGTTCTGCCTTTGAAAAAAATGACCATAAAACTGAAATATGCAAACATTACTTCACTGTGATGGCCAGACTAGGGCTAGAGCAAAGCAACAAAGGGAAATTGTACTTATGTGCATCTAAATATTGGGACAATCAGATGATCAATAGTTATTTGCTTGCTATTTTTCTGTCTGAAGAAGCATAACACAGCAATGGCTGCAGCAAAAAAAACCCAAAAAACAAAAAACAAAAAAACAAACATTGCACAGCTTCATAAATTTTCCTAAAAAAAAAAAAAAAAGGCACTTTTCATTTATGAGCAATGCCTCGAGGCTGATGGTGATTCATCCTTAAATCTCCATCTAATCCCACAAGAGGGGTTGAATCTCTCAGTCCTGAGCCTCCCTCCAAACCAAACAAGGCACAGAGCAGGTGAAGGGAGGTCCCTTCAACACCTGCTCAAGCCCCTGCTCAGTTGTCACTTGATGGTGCTGACAGCCACGTGCAGAAGACCAAAGACCACCAAATTCTTTACATGGAAAGCTTCAAAAAGAGACATGTTTGGATACTGCAGGAAAAAAATCTATAGTTTTCTAAAATTATAGCTCACTTATCCATTCTCCACAGCAGGGAAACCCACAGGAGACCGGTGGATTTGAAAAAATTAACACATGATCTGAAAAGTGATTGATTAGCATAGGGATGAAGTTTGCTGGCAACAGAAAATCATTTGGAATAATCAAAATCAAAACTTTACTGCAGCCTTGCACAAGGCACCCAAATGGTGGGGAGATAAAATGGGAGCCCCAACTGCACTGCTGGGGGGAAGAGATAAAGGATATGAGAGTGAACTTAAGCCCAAGAAGAAGGAGGGGTGGGGGAACGTGTTTGAAGATATAGTTTTTATTTCTCGTTATCCTACTCTGATACAACAAAACAACTCCAAAAGGTATGACCAAAAAAAAAAAAAAAANAAAAAAAAGGAGAGAAAAAAAAAGAAAAATAAAGAAAAAATCAAATAACTCCCCCCCCAAACCCACAGTACTTTCAACATGAGACAAAAACAAGCATTTTGATTCTATAGCTGGTAAAACAGGATCTGATACAGATGTATAAAATCAGGAATTATAAAATAAAGATGACAAGGGACTAATTCTTCCACAGTTCCACATGACACAACTGGGACACGAATAGAGTTATCAAGTGACAAATAAAAAGCAAACCCTTGAAAATACATTTCAGACAGCACAGATGAGCTGTGGGACTTTATCACCACCAAATGCTAAAGGGGCCATGAGTCCAGAAGCCCACAGAGACATCAATCTCACTTGTGTACCATCACACCATTAGCAGCTATTAATTCACTGTAGCTGCAGATGAGAAAGTCCTGAATGTGATGTTCCCAGAAGCTGGGAATGTAAATCCTGGCCATGTATTTATGGGAAAGGATCATGAGGCGTTGCCCCTGCTCCTTACATTCCCTTCTGAGCCAGCAGCTGGGATTAGAAGACAACTTGTGCCATCAGAAGAAATCAATCTGTGTTCTCCTCCTGCTGGGCTGCTCCTGTGGGCAGGTGAACAAACACCTGCTGAAAGGCCCAACCTCCCAGAAGGGGAACTGGGGTGTCCCAAGAGGAACACAACTTAACTGGGAAGCTGAAAGGACACATTACACAACCCCAGCCTCCCAGAAAGGGAACTGGAGCATCCCAAGGGGAACACAATTTAACTGGGAAGCTGAAAGAACACATTACACAACCCCATCCTTCTCCTCCCTGCTCCCATCTGCAAAGGAGAGTCTGATTTTGATGTACTGAGTAGTTACTTCACTGTTCCTCCCAGTTTCAGTACTCCAGTGCTGTGTGATCCTTTCACTTTCCTATTCAATTTACTGAGCCTTTCATTCCACAGATACATCTTCCTGCTCTTGGGGAACTTCAGGCGGTCACTTCTCTCCCAGGAGAATATTTAAGGGCAGAAATGTGGTTTACAATACCAAATTGTCTAATGTTTACAATCTGTTTCTGTGTAAAGATGATCATTTTTCCAAGCAATAATAAAGTAGAAATACAACAGTTAGCAAGGGCTGGATAAATAGTCTCCTCTCTCAGTTTAAAATCTACAGTATTTTACACAAAAGTAATTTTAACTGAAAGGAAAATCTAAGTGGTCATTTATCACTGGGAAGAAATGCTGTTATAAGTCTCCAAGTCTAAGAGCTGAAGTTGTGAGAGGCTGAGATCACTATTCCCAACAAGTAAAAAATGCTTTTTTTAAGTACTGGTATAAAATTCTGCTGCTTGGTATTTCCATTATGACAACTTCCAAGAAAATTTTAAACCTGTGATACATATTTAATAGCATGGATACCTTACACATCATTAACTTCTGCTGACATTTTATGTTTTCCCCTCCTTTCCTTTAATAATATTTAAATTACAGAGGATGATTTTAAAGCATCATTTCCCAGATCTTAGAGTACTACTGCTAATGTCTTAATAGGTTTGCCAGCACTATTTTAAGGAGATTTTGGGGATGATCCCTTCTGTTGCAATTGAGTTTAGACATTTGAACAATCTGTAGGTAATTTGTAGGCAACTAGTTCAGAAAAATGACAATTAAAAGACAGTTACTTGGAGAATGCTCAAATTCCAATTATTTTCTTCTTTTTTTTTTTTTTGTTTTTCTCTTTCTAATCAATATGCAAATTTAGGCATTTAAAACCAGATGAGAAATAGAGAAAAATGGTACATGTATAAATAAAACAGGCATTGTGATTACACTCCCCTTTTAGTAAATGCCCTTTAAATAATAAAATGCCTATAAAATGCATGGTTATAGTTTGTCTACAGTTTTGTCAGCATCATAATGGAAATAAGTCTTCTGAGGTGATCTGAATTTTACAAGGAGAGTAAAATAGGCCTGGTTAGAGATGAAATAAAGACAAGGGCAGATGGTTAGGCAAGGAAAAAAGGTAAGAAGCTTGATGTAACAAAAGTGATGGACACTGTCTAAAAATCTAGAAATAAAGGGACTATGAAAAAATCAAGGTATATGTAGAATAGTCTGTTCCAAACAAGATGAGAAAAAAAATGTGAAAGCCAAGAGAATATAATTTATATGGCAGTAAAATGAAAATGAGGAACATCAGAAGCAGACCTAAAGCCTCCATCTGATGATTCAAGCTGACATTGTGTTTGTGTGCCCAAGACCACTATGAAAGAATTCCAACAAATGTTTTAGAGATGAATTAGAAATATTTCCATCTAGTAACACAGAAGACTTATTTCTAATCACATAAATCACTCTGTTGTTCAACACATCCAGTACCAGTTTATTTTTACAATAAGGTTGACTATCTTATAACATGGATAAGAAAAAAGACATTTTTGAAGCACATAGTATCTATTACTACAACAATTCTGAGTGCAGCTTCCAACTTGAACAGTTACTTGTTTCAACACTCTTTATGATACAATTCCGAATTCATTTTATCAGCAGTCTTCAATATGAGAACATCAATCAAGATGCAATTTTGATTAGAATCCCTAAGAATTGTATACTAAAGAACTTGAGGAAGAGGCACTCCAGTGCACCAGACAAGAAAAAGGTAATGTCCCTCAGAAGACTTAAAAAGCACCTAAAAATCAATCATAACATTGATGACTTCAAGAGTTTTTATACTGCTAAAAGATTTTAAACCACAAGTCTTAAAGTTTTATGGATACATTGGGTGGCAGGAGGTGAAATGCCATTGCCAACTCTCGTGGGTTTACAGCCTCACAAATGCAAAGCAACCAGTTAAGAAGAGACTGCTTGGAAGGATTGACGCCAAACATACACATCCTAATAAAAATGGGAAAGTCTCTTATATTTTATTATTAAAAGTAATGAGCTAAAACAAAAATAAAATTAAAAAAAAAAAAAAGCAAATAGACTGTCAAATCACCTCTAGGTGCAATTTTCATTATCTGCATATTCTGGTCATAAGGACCAAGCCACTTCTCAGTTACCAGGGTGAAGAAAAGCCCTGATGTAGAAGAAAAGACTGACTGAATGAATGATTAAATGATTGATTGATTGATTGATTGATTGGAGTTCATGTTATTCAAAAAGGGACATTTGTAAGTAATGTCCCTGCTGCTTGGAAAATGTTGGAAAGTGCAAATTCTCCATCTCAAAACAGCTGTAAAGAGACACATTTGAAAAGTCAAATCTTATCTCAAGAGAGAGCGAGCACAGAGACATTTTAAACATTTACAGGGAGAGCAGAGCTTAGCACAGCAACCAAACTGTGCCTGTTAATGAAGAAATCCTCAAAATCCCAAACATTCTCTGAAAAGGAGTGTAGTTTTCAGAATAGCCAGGCTATATCTTGCAGTTGCTTTGGAGTTAATGTTTATATGTCATTCTGGAATTTCATGAGCCATAATTTCAGAGAAAACAGTGTAAGACTGTAATCATTTTAGATTTTTATTAGGAAAAAATACTGAAGATACCTTTTTCTCTAAATCCAGGAAACTTTTGTTACATGACCTGATGGCCAGGGCATCTTAACATATGACATTAAAGGTGAAATCCTTGTTGTCACTCACCCAAAAAATCAAATTCTTAAGAACTGAAGTAAACCCAGGATTTATCTCTGAGAACTTAAAACCACACCCATGGAATGGATGACATGTTCCAGTACAGGGAAACATTCAGCACCTGAGGAAGCACCTAGAAACACATCATCCAACATTCAAATGGAAATTAAAACTGCTTCAGGAAAATAATTCTTAGGGTTTATTCACGTGGAGGAGGGTGGACTGAAAGCTCAGCAGCATCAATTGCTTCACTTTGTAAAGATAAAAAGGAGCAGCAGAGTAAAGTTCCCCTTCACCACCACTACAGTTGAGTGTCTCCCAGGAGAACAAATATTCAGTAATTAAGAGGGTCTAATCAGCTCCCAGGACCCACCTCACCATTTCATTTTCTTCAGATTGTCAATAAAGATGCCAATTACAGCTAAATATAACAGAACAAGACATGTTCTTGTGAAGTACAAAGAAAGATCACATCTCATTTCAAATTGGCCATCAAATAGCTAATAAATTCTAATGGGATTTCATTGCTTTGATTTTGAATACAAGAGAGTAAACTGACAGAAAAAAGCTTTCAGAGCAGTTGTACCACAACTCACCCAACTCTGCCAGGTCTGGGAATGTGATAAATGTATTATTTTTTCATAGAATCAGAGAATCATGAAGGCTGGAAAAGATATTCTAAGATCAACTATTAACATAAAACTGCCAGGTTCACCACTAAACCGTGTCCAAAACACCATAATGTGATTTACATTTTAAAAAATACACACATACATTGAATAGATACATAAATAAAAAAATAAATACACACATTGAATTTCCTAACTCATCCAAAATAGCAATAGTAGGGCTGATAACCCACACCATCCTAAATGAAACTGTGAAAATTGAAGTAAAATGGTAACCACAGCATTTTGCTTTTTCTCCTTCAATCACCACGGTCTGTTCTGAAAAAAAAAATTTAAAAATTACTAACCACCCCCATAATCTACCTGCTCTACTTATTGCCAAAAATAATCCATCTTTACACACTGGGCAATTAAATACTGAATATAAAAGGTATTGACACTATTAGAGCTCCCCCCGGCTGGGCAGTAATGTGCAGAGCCTGCAATTTTATTTTTACAGAAAGAAGTCATATACCCCTTAAGGCTGCCACAGCACAGCTGCTAATTTTGAATATTTCTCTTACATCTGGATCAGTAAATTCCAAATGGGAATGAATAAACAAGGTAGGTGGTGGATTTTTAAAAGGCAAGTGAAACAAAAATAGAAGGATCTTTTTATAGTAAGAAAAGCCTGGGGGAGATCTCACCACCTCTTCTCCCTGCTGAAAAATGCTATTTGCTTTTTAATTAAAGCTTCTTCAGTCTCCTTTTGCAGCCCAATTTTCTCTGAGCGCCAGCACGTCTGAGGAGATGAAAAATGCACTGAGTAATGAATTTTAGATTTGGAAGAAGTCAGCTCTAGAAATAAAAAAAGGCCTCCACACATAGCCAAGATCTGAAGGTGAAGTGATTTAATGGCTGACTCTACTCATTATAATTATCATTATTCATGTTGTGGTGCCACCCAGAGGCTTTGTGTTAGGTACCATACCAATAATACAATTTCAACAATAAATCTGTTTGCAGAACTGGGCAGGGCTTTAAGAGACCAGGCAGACTTAGGCAAGAGGAAGAGCAGGGGCATGGCAAGAGGTGGGAAATGAAGCTCTAGGACACAGCTACCAACACTTTATCCAGTTTGGGTTTGCTTGGGAATACCAACATCATAAAGTCACCCCAAGACAGACTGTTAACAGGAAAGCAAACCCCTTTAGGAAAAATAACCTGGCACAGGTCACTGTCCCTGGGAGCAAGGGAGAGAGGACACCAAGAGTGACAAATATTCACAGCAAGACACCCATGATGGAATGGGATCAACTCATCTCCTCCTCCTGTGAACCTTAACATTCCAATAGCTATGGCAGGAACAGCCCAGGAAGAAGGAAATGCACTGGCAAGCTGAGGGGAGGTGGAATGGGCAAGGATAAGGAGTTAGGGCCAAGAGGGAATAAAAACAGAGATGGCATCACAAAAGGCACTAGGAGCAAGGGAGGTTGCTGTGGAGCAAATGTGAAAGGTTGGTATTAAACTGCTGGTCAATGAAGTGGATAATTTACAACAAAACAAAAGAAAGATGCATGATAATGTTGGTGTAATGGAATGGCAAAAGGCAATTTGATGCTTGAAGTGATAATCTTTAGGCTTTTAATTTTAGATTATTCTTTGCCCAGTGACTATGCTAGGTTTTCTTCATACTGATTTTAGCAAAACACTTTGTGGGCAGCTGCCCACCAACTTTCTTAAACAAGAAAATCCACTCTTTATGTAACTCTCCAAATTAATAATTAACAATAATTATGTAAAAATTCTGATTAGACATACCCAAACAAGATCAGTGTTGTAGAATGGGGAACAGCTTGAAAATGCATGTATAGAGGAGGAGAAGGAGTCAAGTTATTGTCAGTAAGAAGCGTTTTTTCTGGTGCCTCAAATTATCCAGAGCATATCCTTCACTCTGCCAGTCACGGAGCTCACGTAAACTTCTCACCAAAATTTAAATGCCATACAACTGACATGAAAATCAACTTTACTAAATTGATAGAAATCTGACCTTAATTGCAACAACAGCAAAAAATAAGCCAGTAACTTGTTATGATGCTGTGGCTATGCCCTGGGAGTTCTGCAAGGTTTACTTATGTTTAGTATTAATCCTCAAACTCTCTTCAAAGGATATTCACATCTGTGATGAGAACAACTATTAAAACGTTTTGACTTGTGTGTTCATCCGATCCAACTAAAGGAAACTATAATATCACTAAAATAACTCCAATTATTATATCCCAAATCATGCTGTTCCAGAAGTACCTTGGGACTCGGCTATGGGACTGTAAAGCAAAATATTCTGTATTTGCCATGAGAACATCAACTCAGCAGCAGTTATAATAATGTATATTTTCTGCTTCACTTCCTTTATTGCTGCTCGTCATTCATGAGGTTTTTCGAGTCCATACTTGTGCAATCAGAAGGTTATCAACCACCAAAAATCTTTAACCATTTAAGCAGCCCATCCTCTGTGTTTATTAAAGACAGGTGTCCACTTATTCTCACAGGCACAGCATTACTGGTTAAATAAAACATAACTGCAGCCACTAATTCCCAGCCAGTCTTGTAAGGACACAGGGTCAATTATTTCATCCTTGTAAATTAAAGGCTGGAAACAGCATACCAAACAACTAAAAGCCTAACAACAGGCTGCTTTCAATCCACTTTATATCAATAACAGTTGTCAAAATGAAAAGAACCAAATTCAAGCTTCATTTGCTTCCCACAAGCCATTAGGAAATGTGTAAGTTTCTGTTTTGATATGCAAAGGAAGCCTTTATAGTCTCATAAATGTAAAAATAAAAGAGCTAATTTATGCACTCATCAACAATGGAGGATATAGCTTGACAAGTTTATATGCCTGAACACACACCCACCAATTAAAATGGTGAGGATGGGATCACACACATTTCTGGTGTACCACACAGGGCAACCTCACGAGGCTGTCATGAAAATCAGATGATCTTGCTCCTGGAGAAGACATCTGCTCCAGCTCCTTTTCTCACATGAGTGTCTTGCTACACCTCATCATTTCTGAGACATTTCTGTCTTGTTGGACCTCAGAGGCTTCCACAGTGAAGCCACCAGGGCCTCCCAAGACAACCTCTTCCCATAACTTTGTGGTTGTTTGGGGTTTGGGTTTTTTTCCAAATACACTGCATAAAAAAACACTTTTCACAGAACTTCATTTCAAACTTTTTTTTTTTTTTTTTTCTTTTTTTTTTTTTTTTTTACCAGAAAAACAAGAAATCTATTAATTTTGTCCTCTATTACAACAGGGGTGTTGTGGTTAACCTCAACCAGCAACTCAGCCCCACAGAGCTGCTCACTCGCCCCCCTCACTGGGATGTGGGGACAGCTGGAAGGGTAGAACTGAGAAAACTCATGGGCTGAGACAAAGACAGTTTAATAGGGAAAGAAAAAGCTGTGAACACATGCAAAGTAAACCAAGGAATTCCTTCACCTCTCCCCATGGGCAGGCAGGTGTTCAGGAAAGCCAGGCTCCATCCCGCAGAACGGAGACTTGGGCAGACAAACATCACCCCTTCCTCCTCCTTCCCCCAGATTTTACTGCTGTGCACAACCTGACACCTTTTATGGAACATCCCTTGGGTCAGTCAGGGTCAGCTGTCCTGGCTGTGTCCCCTCCCATCTCCTGGTGCATCTCCAGTCTCCACTGGCAGGGCAGGGGGAGGAGCAGAAAAGCTTGCTCTGTAAGCAATACCTAAAATCTTCATGTTATCAACACTGCTTTCATCACAAATACAAACCACCTTACAAGCCACTGGGAAGAAAATTAACTATCCCAGCCAAAATCAGTACAAGAAATAACGTGTTAGAGAGCTGCCATGTACCTCCTGGTCTTCTGTCAAGTCAAAAAAAGCTTCTCTTGTTCTCTTGGATCCCACTGTGCAGATGTCTAATCAAAACCATGACTGAACTCTGAATTCTCTGTGTACCCTGCTGGAAAGGCACACCAGAGAATCAACAAAGGGTTCTCTCCTAAACTCAGGAGCTTGTACTCGTTCCTATATAAATCCTCACATTTTTCAGTCCAATTCTTCAAGTAATTTCTCTCCCAGCTTTCCTGTAAATTTAATGTCTTCTAGTCCACCAACAGGGTTGGTAATGAAAATACTCATCAGGAAGTCTTTGCTGAGCTCCATTCCACAAATCCTGCCAGTCTCAACGAACCACTCATAATTCTTCTGCAGATGGTTTTCCAAGAAATTCTGCATTCCTGTACAAAAGAGTAATCTATACAATGTGCCTTCAGCTCCAAGTGTTAAGAGAAAGAATTTCAAAAACCTTACTAAGCTCCCCAAAATACATAACCTGGTTCTTCTCTCTCCTTAGAGATTGTCGTTTCCTCCTGCAAAACTTTTTTTTTTTTTGGTACCACTTTCTGCTCCTTAACTTTATTCTCTTGTTTGAGGGTATTAATGCCTCTGATTGATCTTTTCTAACTCAAAAGGGTAACAACAATTTTAATCTGTATAACAGTTCCAAATGATGGTAGACACACCAATATATCAGAACCTGAGTTACTGTCAGTTTGATGATCAGCACACATAAAAAATTCACCAGAAGCACCAAAACCCAACTCCAAGTAGAAAATTCAGCTGTGTGAAAGAGCAGAAACATGAAACATCTCATATTCTTTACATCCCAGCCATTGCAAATAGGTTGCTGACCACTTTAAAGTGTGAGGGCAGTGCTCATTCCTGTTGGGCTCTGGGTTATGCCTCATTTTGCACAGCACACTGTGGCCCTGCCATATGAGACTATTGCAAAAAGACAGTAATAAATGGCTCTGTAGGAACACTGATATTTTTGTGACTCAAAGTTTCTTGTTGCAGATTAAACTGGCTGCAGATTAAACTGGCTGAGTGTGCACTTAGCAGCCCACTTTTTCAATTATGTACTTTCACAAACCCTCAAGTTGATATAGGTGTCATAAAGAATGAACACAATACACCAAATCTAAACAAAGCATGATTTTAAAAGATACAGATTTATGTTCCTGAATGAACACTAGCAAAAACCAGGTGCCTTATTCTGAAAGCAAATGTGCACCAGGACAGCTGCAAAGTTTTCCTGAAATATTATTTCTTTTTAATGCCATATTTTAATCAGATCCTTAGTAAAAAGTACCAAATGTCTTTTTGCTGGTTGTTTTGAAACAGAATATCAAACGGAATGAGAAGCAGGAGTAGCACAAACAGGTAGACACACTCTAGTTCAAAAACTGGATTTTCCCAGGTGACTGCAGCTCTACATTCACTGTAGAGAAAAATTAGCATGAGAATATTAAGAAGAAATGGGAAATGTTATTGCAGAACTGTTTAAAAACTTGGTTGTACACCCATCAGCTCTGTGAGCAAAGCTTTGTAGAAGTGCAGGGATTTTAGAAAGCTGCAAGATTTTAGAAAATGCAGACTCCCTTCTGATGGAAAAAGAATCCCTTTCTGCAGAAATTCAGATGAAAGTGAGAAGAAAAGCATTTTTGTCCTGCATTTGTAAATTAGAATTCACACTTTTAAGAACTGAGCAAACAGGATTTTTTATACTGTCATATCACATGCACAGGTCTCCTTTAACACAGCTCACTCAGTGGAGTTCTCACGTTAAAAAGGAAAGGAAACTTTGGGGTTTTGTTCATGAATGCTGAGTGAGGTGCTAAGAAAGTGTATCTTCAAGACAAGAGTTTTTGACAGAAAGCTGTTCTGAACACTTGTCTCACTGCATGGGAAGGACGGAGGAAGTCTGGGAAAAGCAGTGGATATTGGTCCCCAGTTCTGGTTTTTCCATACTTATTCCAGACTGCTGAAGAGGCCAGTGGCAGCTCTTAAAAATTTCACCATCCAACAGTAAGAAGTTACAAATATTCAAGTAATATGTCAGTAAGATCAGTATATTTCCCTGTAAACACAACAAAATGCCAAACACATTAGCCAGAATTTCAGAGGTTAAAATTTTATCAGGTAAACTCGATGGGTTTGATAAAAAAATCAGAGATAACCATAGTGACCCATCTTTACACATCTTTCTGCTCCCAGTTCTTTCCTAGACCCAAAGCAAAAATTGCAGCAGAACAAAAGTAGCAAAGTTTAACAGTGCAAGACACCAACCCTTCCTTGGATTAGTCAGAAAAAAATAGTTTTATCAATCAGTATTTGTTTAGGATGGCCTGTGATAGAGATGTGATTCTCCTGTGTGATGATTAATCTCATCAGGATGGATGAGACTTTATTGATTAACAATCTTTTTTTTTTTCATTAAAGGTTTTGTGGTGAAAAAAAGCAGGCCCAAAGAAAATAACTTACATCCCATCTGGTTTAAAGCATATGTTTATAACGCTACTGTAACAAAAATCTTGCTCAGATCCAAAATATTGCACACTTCAATACTTCTCCCTGTGCCACAGAAATTAGTTCCAGGGAAAAATCAACTGACACAAAGTGATGTTATGGCAGCATGACATTCATAAAAGATTAATGTTCTGCTAATTGATTTGGCTGGGGCAAAACATGGAGCAACTCAGCTGAGTTTGAGTTTGATGACAATGCTGGCAGAGTGGAAAAGGCAAAAGTCTTTGTGCATCTGACTCACATTTGCTCAAGTGTATCAGGTTTCACAATAAAACAAGGTTTAGTCAATCACACCATCTCCAAATTAAGTTGCCCCTTTCCAGTAGCTTTTTTTAAAATATGTTTTATTACTTCAACCAAATTTGACAAAATGAGCTGAGTTCTTAAAGAACAATATTCTGAAGGGCTTCTCAAAAAATGAATGCTACAGAGGTGAGGAATTTCACCGGTTCTCAAATTAAGCTAAATGAAAGAAGAAAGCAAATGCCTTTTAGCTATTACATCCAACACTTTCATTTGCAAGTATCCTCCTTCATCAAAAAAGAGATCAACCTCCCTGCTTCTCCAAAGTTTCACCTTCCATCCTTGGTCAAATCTGGTCGAATCCTCTCAAAGTATGTATGTCTGATTGGCATCTTCCCTTGTTCATATAAAAGCTTAAAAATATCTCTTAGCTCCATCTCCTCTTTTTTCCCACCTCTTTCTTTTCCTTTTTTTTTCCTTTTTCCCGTTTGTTTTTTTTTTAATTTCAGCATCAAACTCTACTGCAGAACTATGCTGACTTATCCCAGCTGTGATGATTATGAATGAATGACAGAAGTGTAAAATGTGGGTTAAAGTTTACAGTAGGACAATGAAAACATTCAGAGATCTGACAGGGCTGCAGGAGGCCACAGGCAGGGTAAAAGCATTCCCAAGTCTTTTCTGTCTTTCCTTCATGCCTGATTAGAGAGAAAGCACAAAATCTCTCTCAGATCCCTACCAGAACACTCCACCTGGATGAACTTGGGAGGGAACAGCTGGCCTAAGAAAATCACTTGCATTTGTGTCTACAGAATTTCAATTAAATACATACTGTATTTTTGGGATGTTAAGTGCATCTTAATTAAAAAAATACTTTAATTTCCATACTTTATTTGAATTTAAGAATTCCTTTCAATCTCATACTTTGAATATAACTTTGAAATTGGCTCCCAACAGCTGTGTGCAATCAGAGGTTTGTCCTTCACAGAACCCAGGAGTCCTGGGCCTCTGACTGCCCAGACCAGCAGCTGTAACAGCTCTACAGCTTTACCCCACTCCACATCTGCATTTCTTCCCAAAATCAGGCACTCCACAGTTTTGCTCTCACATGATGTTGCACCATGGGCCTGGGGATGCACCTCAGCATCATTTGTGGAGAACACTCTGGCAAGGTAAAGCAAAGATAACATTAATGCAAATAAAAGCTGTTCCTTGCTTTTTGCTGTGTTTTCTAAAGCGGCTCATACTGAAATGGGAGATATCAGAGCTGGTTCAGGTGTGAAACACCCTCTGAGAGTCCACAGCAACTTTTGTGTTCAGTTTCATTTTTCCACTCAGGGCACAAATGCAAAAGAAAAATAATATTATTTTTAATTAAAGGAAAAAAATGTTCCCGTGTCATTTTAAAACATCAGCATATCAACACCACCCCAAAAAATTTAAGTCTATGTTGAATCTTCCCCTTTATAGCCCACAGAAAAAGTAGAGACAAATGTGGAGCTTAAAACTTCTCCTCTGCTGATTTTCAGCCAGCTGTCTCCTCCTGTGCTGAAATTCGAAGTAACTAATACCCTCTATTAGTCATCAATTTCAAATCTTGTCCAGCCATTTGGGGAGTCATTTTTAAAGTATTTATTATCAATGCATTTTACTGCAACTCTCTCTTTCATGTTTTTAAAGGTCTAATTTGCATTTCCTTTGTCATTTCATCATGACAAAATTCTGTTTATTTAGACCCCTATTGCCATGAAACATGATAAATACTTCAAAATAAATTTACTCAGCTAAGTTATTTTAATTAATGAACACAATTTGGACAGTTTTTTATGCAATCCTAAAGAAAATACTTCAACTGCTCATTACAGCAGCAGCCTACAATCAGCAGACATGTTTTCCTAAAAACAGAGCTCCAGAGTGAGGTCATATTTGCCAATATTCTTCCTGAATCTGGGAAGGAAACCTTGCAGAATCTTCTATTGATCATTTCCCTTCCAAAGTGATTGATGCTGACCTTTCTGCCAAGGTATGAGGTGTCATTTTCAGACCTGAGACTCCTTCCCTCAACATCCAGTTAATATTTTCCTGAGAACTAAACACAGCATCCACAGCATCCTGTAATATTTCACATTTCCAGCTCCAACTCCTTTTCCACCTTATGACATATTCTCAAGACTACACTTTGTGTTTCTCCTTTTCCTTTTTCCCCAAGAGGAATTCACGATGCTAATGAACACTTGGAAAATAAAATCCACATATTAAGTGTTCTCTCATCCCACCAATAAAATGACAGCTCAGTGTCACTGGTTCAACATCCTGGAAATCACTGAGGGATTATTGCACCTGGCATTGTCTGGGTGCATTACACATTAGACTTCAAGCAATACACACCATAGATTTCAACATAACAGAATGTAATTTTTATCTTTGTTTCATCTACACAAGCCAGTTGATCCGGGGCAACTGATGACTTCCAAACCTGCAGAGCAGACAAGGGCACTCTTATCTCAGGAGCTGAAATTACCAAATGAACTGAAAATTTTGCAGAACAATGTGTCTTGCCAAAAAAAAACCAAAAAAAAAACCCAAAAAAACCCCCAAAAAACCCCCAAAAAACAAAACAAAACAAAAAAAAACCCCAAAAAAACAAAAACAAAAAACTGTATCACCAGCCAAAGCATCCACCAGCATTGTTTCACCACCTCTTGAAATTTGTCATAACTAAAAATAATGGTCAAAATTCATACTTCAGAAACAAGCTGAAATTATACCTACTAGTTCTTAGGAAAGCTGATTTTCATATAAGGAAGTAAATACTGTTTTCTCTAAGCCCATGTCACCCTTCATATAAATGACACAAATTGCAACAGGTCTGCAAGGCTGGAGCACTGCAATAAAACTCCCCTCAGCCTTCCCTAAATATTTGGGGTTTATTAGAAGTGTTAAGAACTGGACTGCTTCCTCAAGAAAACAGGATTTCTTTATCTTGTCCCTTTCTGACAATTCAAGATGCAAAGAACACAGTGGCCTCTGCAATAATCCCTTTTTCTGTGCCATGCAAACCTGCCAAGGCAAATGCAGTCTCACTGCTTTCCTTCTGACACCCCAAACTGATAAACGCACAGGATTTTTTTCTGCACTTTTTAAAAACTGTGGTTGCATCTGACATTTGTTTCAAAACCAGGGGCTCTCACAGCCACCCTCTTCCCCCTTAGCTCATGACAGAGCCCCAAAGAGAAGGAGCTGAGGAAAGACTGAATTAATGCATACAAAAACCACCTGCTTTGTGTCTCCAAATCTCTCAGCTTAATCAGAGCCCAGGGCAACACTGCTTAATGTCAAAATTATCCACTCCCTTTGCTACCAGAATCCTCTGTTAAATACATCAGTGGTCTGAAACCAATGAATAAAACCCATTTTTATTATTAATGTATATCTCATCCATTTCTATTGCCAACAACATCTGAAAACTTTTTAGTTTTTACTTTTTATCTCCTTGCAGGAGCACACATTTCCTAGCAGTGGAAACACTGACAAATTTAAGGTAAAAATAATGAAAAATAGATGAACATGTAACATAATGGAACATCCACTGGGATGAGTACAAAAAGATTTATAATTTATTTATATTTTATGAGCAAGAAGATTTTTGCTATTTGCTTTGGGAATCAGAAGCACTTTCAATGCCTCCTAAAAGCAGCACAAATGGAACAGCAAGAACCTGAACCAACTCCCATATTCCTTCTCCATCCCCTGACATTGTTTTTACCACTACCCATGCTCACTCCAGGTAGCACTTTGAGCACCTTTGAGCACCTAAAACAAAACCACACACACATGTTAACAAACTATGCCTCTTCCAGTGTCATTATGAAGGATTTCTCACACTCTCTTTCCAAAGTGAAAACCTTATTATTGTGGCTTCGTAAAAATGAATGTTAAAAAAAAAGAAAAAAATTACCATGATAAAATATATGTTAAAATACATGCTATTGTAATTGTAATATACTTTTTTTATTATTATTTCCCTCTTGATCGGCAGTGCTGCAGCCACACAGTTTGATGTGTTCAGGAGGAACCATCCCAACTCTCTGCAGCTGCCCCTTGCAGGCCTGAGGATGATGCAGCAGCGTGGGTAAATCCATCCTGCTGCACTGAAAGAAGTGATGGAAATCAGAGGACCTGTCACTGAGGTCAAAGCTCTGGTACATAAATTCAGGAATAGGGAAGCCAGCCAGTGCAGTACAGTAATCTAAAGCCGATTTTGTCGATATCTGGGCAATTTCAGATTTTTTAAAAAGCTTTCAACTGCTTTGCAGACATTAACAGAGAACTTTGTACATGTGTTGTATTATCGTGTCCCTAACACTAGAATGAACCTGGGAGTGATGCAGTGCCCTCTGACAGTGGTGAAACTTCAAACCTGAAAACAAGAAAAACACTTTTTTACTGTTTTAAGAACAGTAAATACTTATTTCTACACTACCTGTTGAAGTTTCTACACTGCCAGACTTGGTGCCAAGCCTTCTGAGCTGGGCACACCAATAAAACTCAGGGGTACAGGGATAATCCCACTCAGGAGATCAACCTCAAAATGCTCTCATGGGAAAGAATTGGTTGAATGTGAACCCATCAAAGACACCCCTGGCCAGACCAAATTTCTCACCTTCAGTGTCCATGGGGGCTGTTAACCCTCAGTTCAGAAGGGAAACTCTGCCATGAGAACCATCCCATCTTCCTACACCGTCAAGCAGACACAGACTACACACACAAGTTTTAAAATATTGAGTTTTATAAAGGTTTCTAGTGTTTAAAAAGAAAATTCCTGAGTACAGGCTAGGATGGCTACTTGACATCAAAACAAAATGATCTCTTATCACATCAGCAACATCAGCAACACATCAGCAACAATCAACAACGACCTCAGAAATTCAGTATTGTGCCCCTAACATTCTGACCAAAACAAGGTAACTTCAGCCACTACCTGAGATATTGTTGAAAGAAGTTAAAAAGCACCTCAAAAACAATTGATGGATGGCTTTGTGAACTTCCATGATACTTAAACAAGGATAGATCTCACTGGAATTCTTCTCTAAAGTGAGAGTTGCTCTGTACAAGGGCATGGACTGATCACTGACTACAACAGAGAGGAGAATTCTTTATTTTATTTTTTTTCCTTTTCTTTTCCTGAAAGCTTCCTGTTAAATTCCTTGTCTTGGATGAAATATTACTGTAGCAAATTGTGAAATTGCAAGAACATGCTGCAGCAATAAAAGCCCCGTTTGCTGTGGGAGCCAGCAGGGAAAGCAAGGAAAAACACAATTGCAAAGGCTGAAGTGAGACAGGACACAACCCTCAGAATTTCTGGTGGAATAACCACCAATTTTCCTACAATATGAACTAGAAATTTTCTTTAAATAGAATTTAGGTTTAATTTAAGGTCCTTTCCAAACCAAACCATTCCATGATTCCATGGCATTGCAGGGTCATTCTCACACCAAGGTCTGGACATTGGCCTTGGCTGTAGATGCAGGGGACCAAAGGAGGTTACCCCTCTCAAAGATTCTGAATGAAATTAAGACATTTCCAAACAATTTAAACGAGGGCAGGGAGCCTGTTGGTTTAACACCAGCATGTTTCTGACTGTGAAATTGCTGCACTTTGCTTAACTTTAAAAATGCAGGAGCACTGGAATGCTAAATTGAGCATTTTATATAATAAATATGATTTTGTTCACCCCAGCTTCCTAAAGTTAGGCAGGTGCTTAGATTTATGCCCTGGAAAACACCACTACATTGAGCTTCATTTGATAAATGTATCTAACTTGGTAAGTTTGATGGAAAAAGATAGAAAAAAATGCCAGATGAGGCGAGGATAAGGTAAAAGCTGAAGTTTGGATATAATCACCTGCTGTTTGACCCCACAGGCAATGCAATGCATGACCTCTTTGTGCCCTTTTCACCCTTATATCCCCTGCACAGTCATTCATGTGTGGTTTGTAAAATATTTCAGTAAGAACTGATTCTTGATACTACGCATATTTCCACTTTCAACTTCCACTCTGTCAATACAGTTCCTAAAAGAGGAAGAATGGGGAAAAAATGTAGGCATGAAAATTATTTTTAGTCTGGCCACCGAAAGCAGTAGTGCAGAGAAGATAAGCTCTCCTGGTATGTCATGAAAGAATTTGGTGCAGACAGAAAATGTGAAACACACAGCCTGAAGAAATACCTTTTGTGATAGCTTTGCTGCAGTTACAGCCTGCCCAGAGCCCACAAAAAAAGCCCAAGACAACACAAGTCAGAGCAGCTCAGTGTGCACCAGGAGAAGATGCCTGAATGAGCATCCCTAAGAAAGAAGAGTTCACTCAAGTGTGAGACTGCTTCTGGTTTTAATTTTGATTTTATTATAGTCTCCTTTAGGATCTGTCTCTACAGATCTGTGTCCCATTTATGCACAGGGCAAAAGGAACTACACTGTCCAACAGGGATTTATAAATTAGAGTAGTGGGAGATTTCCTAAAGGTCGCTTTTCCTGCAAGAAATATAAAGGCAAAAGCAATTTTTTTCCAACGAAATCAGAGAAGGGCTGGTCTTGCAGGATAAGGGGCAGAATGAGGAGCTGGCAGATAAGGGCTCTACTGCTCTGCTCCCGATTTCTTGAAGCAGAATTTGGGAAATTTTTGACACAGTGTCAGAATTTTCCCTTAGAAATATCAGCAGAAGCCCGGAAGGACTCAAGTTGTGGGTTTTTAGTTTACCAAGGAAGTTGATGGAGACATTGTGTGACCTAAAGGCTCTCTGATAACACTGGATTGATGCTGTCCAATTATTAAATGAAAACTGCTGCATCATTCAGACCTCTCTCAATATGAAGCATTTTTAAATTAAACACATATGATTTCAATACACTTTCCATGGTTTTGTTTGCACTAATATCTGCCAGGTGTGCTTGCCAGCCAGACTGGGTAAACAACTGAAATCCAGTAAGATAAACCTAAACTGAGTCTATCCTGTGGTATTTTTAATAGAGAAAATGGCTTTATTTTGCTTCCTTTCTAAGGCAGAACAGGAACTGTGTAAAATTAGAGGGATGCAACTACAAAAAAACCACAAGGGAACTTGTCTCATTGTGTGTATCCCTTTACACTTTGTTTTTAATGATTGTTTTGTAGAGAAAAAAAATGTTCTCACTGAAAATTACTTTTCTGAATACAGTTTTACATTTTTTACTTTCCTGTAACCATAAAAGGAATTTCAACAAATTCTGGTGCCCACTCACTCAGCCAGAATTAGTGCAAAGTAAAATATAAAGTACATAGTGAGCAGGGGAAAATGCAGCCAACCTCATCTTCTGAAACAAGGCTCAATGACTCTAATTGGAATATATAAGCAAAAGTAGTGGAAAATAAAATTGTTTAGAAAATAATCAAAATAAGTCATAACTATAAATGCATCTTTTTTTAAAAAAAGTAATTGCAAATTTATTTTTTTTTTAGTTCTATATGAATATAAACGTATAATATTTCATTTAAAGACAGCAGTTTTAAAAGTATTTATAGCCATTACTGGAGGGAAAAAAAAGTCCTCAGGAAAAAAAACCAGTCTCCCTGGGATTGAATGCTTGTTAATCAATTTGATTTGTATTTTCAAAAGCACTTGTGTTAGCCATCATGTACAGATGCTTTGCCAAATTGGAATAAGAAGTTGGTTAAATTCAAATGGATTTTTCCAATTAAGAGCAAAGAAAATTAATCAGTCCAATAGATACAGTCCTCAATACTGTTCCAAAATACTGAGATACAGCTAATGAATTTCCACATTCTTCTCTTCCAAACATTTTTTAGCTCATGGAACTGCAATCCACAGCTGAAAGTGGCCCATAAGGGAAACTGTGTCAACACATGAAAACTCATTTTCCATAGTGCCACAGCATCTAACACCAAGAATAACCTGACATTCCTGAACTCAAATCAGATCACTGCTTGTTTCCCATCATCATCATCACCACTGAGTTCCTGAGCAGGTGAGATGAGCTGCACAGAGCATTCTTCAGGCTTCACACCAAGTTAAAATCAACTTGAAAGGTTACACTCAAGAAAGAGTCCCTCTTCCTAAGCAAAAACTTCTTTTCAGACTTCTTCTGCATCACAGGAAAACTGAAAGCAAAGTTTGCAGCCAGTTTCTGAAAATCTTAAAATAAAATTTGTAATTTGCCACTGGTAGTTGTTCTTATGGCAGGATTTTGTTAAGGCTGGTAAGTATAGTTAAAAATCCTCCTTGCAAGCCTGAAAGGTCTTGGATGTTCCCCTGCTTAGAGTCCAAAGGACAGCACCAACATTACCAGCAGCAGAATCTCACATTTCTGTTGAAATAAGCAACTCCTCCAGAGCAGAAAGAAATCTCTCCGAAATCTGCATCATAACTCAAGTTCTCCTGGACCTGCTGCTGGTCACACTTTGCCTCAAAAGGAGTACTGTGCATTATATTATATTATATTATATTATATTATATTATGAAGGTAAAATCTGGGGCTTCCAAGCTTAGTTTGGAAAGGATGTTAAAAATCATCTCATTCCAACCCCCTGCCACAGGAGGGACCTTCCACTGTCCCCATCCAGCCTGGCCTTGGACACTTCCAGGGTGTCACCAAAACAAAAACCAGAAGCGGCTGCTCCAAGTGCACACTGGGCAGTGCACCAGGAGAGCTGTGACTGGCTTTGACCAGAGAAAATATATGACTTTTTAAAATTTCTTTCATTTTTTGTTTTTGCCCCTTTGGAGCAGCTTTCAGCCCACAGGCATAACAGCATGTGAGAATCCAAAGCTTATTCAGGCATTTCTATCACACCTGATTTTATCAAATTTTTATTATAATAAAAGTATTGAATGAAGCTACTGAATGACCGCATTTAACTTCAAAGATTTTCAGAAACATCTAGAATAGAATCTTTATTTGTGTCAAGTTCATATCTTTCACTCTTAACTTTTTTAATTTAATCTGAAATGAAAGCAGACTGATTTTTATTTTATTTGCCACTTTCTCAGGGATTTTAAACCTGTATAAATCACCCTCTTCTATTCTAATTATTTACCTTCTCCTTAAAGTAGAATTATCAGGTTTGATTTTTTCCTGAATTATGTATGATTTCAGATTTCATAATGACTGGAAACATTCAACACATTTTTCTTTCCCTCCAATTGTAACATTGTAGACTGTTGTCTGTGCAATTTTCCTATTTTCCTACTCAGTATTTTTTCTCCTTAAACCTTGTGGAGCTGATTTTTGAGATTAAGACTATCCTGAGACGAGCTGTTTTTTCTAACAGCCCTTGTCACTGAGGAGAACAGCAAGAAATTTCACCTCAGAGTAATTTGGAACAATGGAATTAAAGGGCTACAAAACAATTTCAAGGAACACAGGTCAGCACAAATGGCAGTATTATGAATGGCCAAGAAAATAGACTGGGGAGAGGGAGATGAGGAAAGAAGAGGCCCTTAATTCTGGATTGCTATGAAACATTAAAATTCTTTCTGTGGTGAAGAGTGATCCCTGCTTGTGCACTGGGGCTGATGAATGCCACCAATTTTGGTTCAGCTTCACTTTGCTAAAATAAAAAAAAAATTTGCTCTGAGAAAATTTCAGTAACAAAAACCAGAGCAATAATAATGTCATTATTGCTCTTTTCTCTTTCTGAGTTGGAAAAACACAAGGGTGTACAATAAAATTCAGCAAAGGGAAGAAGGATACTTCAGGTGACCTGGGGATGATCATTCAAGAAACAGATCATTGAAAAGCATTGTACTACCAGCCCTTGCAGAGCATGCATTATTTAGATAAACTCACTTTATTTACCTCAAAATGTTATGCAATTCCTGTGTGCCACACAAGAATTTACAAGCTAATTTGCTGATTTTATTTGTCACTGTTTGCACTGAAAGGACCACACCAGCTTGCTCACCTACAGATTCAGAGTTCGGGAAGAAAATGGTTTCAGGAAAAGACACTAAATTATCCTAAATATTCTATTTTTCAAACACTAAAACAAATCAAGTAGAAATCCTTTCAGCAGCCTGTTGCCAGTTTAGAACTCAAGGTCCACATTTCTGCCCTCTTCAGCATTGCTTTCCCTTTGTCCTTTGTCACACATTTCTGGCACATTTAAGAATATGGAAATATCACAAAGACAATTCTAACCCAAAATATGAAGTCCCAACACCACCCAAGGTCCCAGTAATACAAAGAACTGTTTCTTTACAGTGTTTCTAACTTCCTATTTAGTTTTGAACATTTTTTATTAATTCTCAACAGCCATACACCAGACTTTGACAAAGATGGTATGTGTACCTTACAGGATTATGAATTACTCTTTATGAAATGTTTGTAAAATTCAGTGCAAATCTTAATTAAGCAATACAGAAATTTTAATCAAACACACTATGATTTTTATACATTTGCAAAGTTAGTTAGAGCATATTTTCATCCCTTAAGGATGTGCTTATTGCAGAGTAACCAAAGTAGTCATGATACCTAATTACTTTCTTAAAAAAAAAAAAAAAAGTTTTTCCTTTGAAATATTAATTAGTTTCAATATTTCTCTAGGGCTTTTTTACCTCTTTCTGATACTCTAGATTGTTCTATTTAGGGAAAAGCCAAAATGCAACAGCAACAGTAAGTATATATCCTATTTTCAGCTTGGGAAGGAACAGAGGTGGGAGTTGGGTCATAGGAATGAGAGAAACCAACTGTAGGCTATACCTCACCTAAAGCAGTAACAGGATATACTCTCTGTACCCCACCTGTATTCTCACATCCACTTTATGTTGGGTCATTTACACTTAAACACACAAGATATGAACTGAAAGAGCTGCTCCCTCCTCAAACATGACTCAGAATCCTTGGTGTCCACACAAGATCCTGAGGCTGGAGATGCTTCACAAAACCAGCAAGTTAAAACTACAGTGAATCCCCTTTACTTTCTTTCCTTTTTCTTTTCTCTTCTCTCTTCTTTTCTTTTCTTTTCTTTTCTTTTCTTTTCTTTTCTTTTCTTTTCTTTTCTTTATGGCTTTAATATAACCATATTCAAACTTTAATTTGGTATGCCTGGGATGGTAAATAGTAATGCACCAAACTCCACTGTTATCATGAAGAATGAGTTGCCCATAATCTGTGTAATAGAACCACTCTCTTGCTAATCCATCAAGCACTTTGCCAAGGACACTGTAGACACACCACAAGCACCAGTCCCATGTCACAGGATTTCTGCACTTGCTGGGGTAAGGGGAGAATAGAATTTGTTGTGACAAACAGATTTCATCTTTAGAAAATAAAAGTCACTCCACTTCAAAGCTCTTTCCTGTTGATCAAATTTTTTACCACTGTCCACATATAAAAGCTGTGAGGTTTGCAGCTACCCAGAGCTGAGCTCCAGCATAAGTTTATCCCTGAACTTCAGTTCTTGACAGGCAAATCAAGAATGGATGATTTAACTGGAATGTGATGAAGAAGTGCACAGCCCACTGAAACCACATCTTGTCAATTAGCTTCTCAGATTGTTCTGAAAACCTTTTGATTGGCCAGCCCCAAATTCTTTCAAAAATTCANGATACTGCACAGAGGGCTGAGTGGAAGCCAAAGAAGTGCACAGCCCACTGAAACCACACCTTATCAATCAGCTTCTCAGATCATTCTGAAAACCTTTTGATTAGCCAGCACTAAATTCTTTCAAAAATTCATTGAGAATTCACATTTTTCCTCTTTGAACTCTGCAGGAATTATCTTAGAGCAATAAAATCATATTGCCTGCCAGAAAGGCAAAAAACAAAACCAAAACAAAACAAACAAACAAACAAAAAAAAACAAACCAAAAACCAAAACAAACAACCAACAACAAAAAAACCCCCGAAAATAAAAAAACCAGCACTTCTATACTGCTCATAGCAGTGCAACATTTATGAACCAGTGAGCTTTAGTGAAAGCTGCAGCATTCAGCTTTTCCACAAATTGCAGCCACGTTTCTCCTAGAGGGATATGAATAAAGTCTATTTAAGGAATATTCAGCAAGTGGTTGCAGGGTGAAAGTATCACTTGTTTCTTCAAAAAAACTAAATTACCAAGTTTCTGTATCCTGGATTCCACAATCTTTTCTTCCTCTCCAAATCTGAACTTCTTTTGCACAAATATACACTAAGCAAGTAAACTAAACTGACCCACATACAGCTTCAGTGCATTTTTTGTACATGTAAACATGGAATAGGAGCACTATAAATACAAACATATAAAACTGTGTCTAGAAATAGAAACAGCAGCAAAGACATTTTATGAGAAATGTGAAAGCAGAGCAAAAAATAGGGAGATCTTTGAATGAATAACAGGATTATCAGGGTAAAGGAATAAAGACCACTCAGTCTTGAAAATTCCCAATTTACCTTGGCCAATTTGGTTTAAGTGGCAGGAATATGTGCCACAGTGTGGCGACCACAGGTAATAATTGTTCACCCAGAATTCATTATGTGGTAAAATCCTATTTCCAACGAAATCAAATATCCATTAGTCTCATGTTTTGCTTTAACTTGATATATACAAAAGCTGCAAGTTCCTGGACCAGGAGGGCATAATTCCAAATTATTATTTTTCTTCACAAAATATACAAAAGAATGTGCATAATTAGGAGCCAAAAGCCCTTTCCTCTAACATCAGGCACTTGAGTGCAGCTAAAAGCTAAGAATTACAGTCAGCAGCATGTTTAAGTCAGGGATCCAAATATCGCTAATGCTGAAACGAATGAGTGACTGTTGCCAACAGATAACTAAAAATTTAAAAATCACCTGTTTTGAAAAGGCCTGAGGCTGTTAAAATTCCATGTGCCTTTTCTGTCTTGGAATGATAAATGCAGCCATCAGC
The DNA here is from genome assembly GCA_013400435.1 of Pycnonotus jocosus. Taxonomy (NCBI): domain Eukaryota; kingdom Metazoa; phylum Chordata; class Aves; order Passeriformes; family Pycnonotidae; genus Pycnonotus; species Pycnonotus jocosus. Next base: position 456,135 of record VWYP01018614.1, on the reverse strand, counting down.
TGATAGGATGTTCTACCACAGGTTCTATTATTAAGCTGTGTGAAGAGGCATTGGCAATTATTACTAATTTTATTTTAGGCATCAGCACAGAAAAGTAGCTGGAGAAGTTCTTTTCAAGCAATTCTCTCAGTCTGTCCAGACAGATAAAATGCAGTCATTTTCCCAAAGAAAATGTGTGGGTTTTCAGTATCTTGAAAGGTCAACCATTCTAAAAAATTAAGTTCTTAGAAGTTCTGGTGTTATTCCGTGGAAGAAAAACCTAAATAATAATAGCATAATTAAGTTAGCTTGGCAACAAGCTTCCAGGAAAGAACCAACTCTCTAAACAAAAGACTAGAGAAAAATTATGAAAATCTCCGAGATGGAGATTTTGACAGGAAGCATTCTCAGTGTGCCCAAGAAAAATGGGAGTTAAAATACAAAAAAAGCTATTACATGTACTCCATGGCTTATTTACATGTATTAATCCACTCTGTAGCAGTACACACCCCAAATTTAAGGGACAAAGAACAATGCAAACATGCAACTGTAAATACCACAGATTTGCCCATTGGGCTCAAGTAAATCTGAATTACTTTCAGTATATGTGCTAACCAGTAGGATAAGCATTGAATGCAAACACATGCTGGCTTGGATTAAGGCTTATTTTGTGTTTATTTTTTTTAAATAAAGATCATCTTGTCACACTTCCAAGATGATGCCATATACTTTAGCAGATGAAATTACATGAGGAGAAAAGAGTTATCTACCAACAAGGCTTCCTGTGTTAACCTTGCACCTTTTTAACACCTTAAACTAAGGCAACAGATTCCGAGCTCCCATTCTGGAAAAGCTTTTCAACTCTCACAACTTGTTTTCCCTTTCCTCACCGTAACCCTAAGTCCTTCCTCTCACCTTAAACTCTAAATATAAATCATGTAAATAATGAAGAAAAGCTTCAATACATCTAAGAGTTCTCTGAAGAGATCTGTGAGGAAATTAACTGGGAGAGTTGGGGTGGAAACACAGAATCAAACCTGGCTCTAGTGCACATGTTGGCGTTGAGAAATTACAAAACAAAGCCTGACTTGGCATTTGTTTTTAATAATAGGACGGGCCCTGCTCTGAGTGGGCTGTGGAATGGATGATGGCAGAGCTCCAGTCCACCTACATGGTGTTAGTGCTTCTCAACTTCTTTAAAACTTCAATAGCTCTCTCACAATACCCCTTCAACAAATGTAAACCAAACCAACCTCTCCAAAGCATCTCAATAGATTTACAATAAAGGTGGAAGACAAAACCAGATATTCTGAGAGTTGAAACCTCATGATTTGCTGAGGTTTCATGCAAAAATTATTCCTTCCTTTTCACTCCTTTTTACTTTGGGGTCTGCACCTTTAATCTAAATGCTGTATTTTGAAACTCTGGGTTTATGGTATTTAGGTGTGTTTGCAAAGCACTTCAGAAGTGGAATGTAACTACTAGGAGTGATCTTATAATTATAAACTATCAACATAATACATGGCATTTTTCATTTCTCTTTATTCCTGTTCCAAAATATGCAGTGAGAGTGTTAAATGAAAGACATTACTGTCCAGTCTCTACACAACATAGATAAAAAGGTTTAGATTAGATTTTAGGAGGAAATTCTTTACTATGAGGGTGGTGAGGCCCTGGCACAGGTTGCCCAGAGAAGTTGTGGCTGCCCCATCTCTGGGAGTGTTCAAGGTCAAACAGGTCAGGGCTTGGAGCAACCTGGGATGGTGGAAGAGGTCCCTGCCCATGGCAGGGGGGTGGAATGAGGTGAGTTTTGAAGTCCCATCCAACCCAAACCATTCTATGATTCCATGGTTCTACAACTCCAGGAAACTAGAAACAGTATAGATACTAAATAAAGTGTTTCCATCTGTGATTCAAAGCAAACTTCATACACAAATAAAAGCTATACAAACCTCCATAACCTCCCACATCATTATGTGAGTATCAAATTTAACTCCAATTCTGTATTTCCAACCCTCTGGGACAAAGCAGAAACATCTGTCTTTATTTCAGCTGCCAGTCTAACAGTATGTTTTAAAATAAATCACTCTCTATGAATAATTAATACTGCTTTCTCAGATTTGTGATTATTAAGTCATTATTTGTTTGTTTTCAGTGATGATTCATCTGTTTTCCCTTCTCGTGCTTAGTCATACTACTCTGGAGGAAAACGAAACCCTCAGATAACTTGCAAATTCTGGTTAGAACTGAACAGTCAGCTCTTAAGAGCTTTGTATTTCAAAATATCCAGCTGAAAAAGTTTACAGACTAAAGGATATCATGCAGTGGGTTTTTCTGTGCACAGAAAAAGCTCTGGGTTATAAATTACTCCAGCACTGGAAGGTGTTGAGGTTGGCACACTGAAGCCCAGGGACACAGGCACCGATCATAAACCAATGTTTTAATGAGGATCACATAAAGAAGGGTTGAGATAGGAATGAAGGAAATTCCATGTCCTCAGCAATCTATTTCCTGTGTCTTTTTGGGAACAGAGGATCTGAGTCTGCAATTCTCAAAACAATCAGGGCAATCATCCCACCAGCCTTTCCAATCACTGATGCCACAGAAAATTACTGGCATTTCTCACTGGGTTTGTCTTCTGTTGGACTGGTCTGGTAAATCAGCACAGAGAATCTGCCAGAAATCAGGTAGTAAAAATACACAAAGTAATTGAGGAAAGAATCTGGAGGAAGACTTGGCAATGCTGGGTGAAAACTGCTTCCAGAGAGATTGACTCCTTAATTTGACTCACCCAGCAGTGATACAAACACCAGAGCCAAAACCCAGTACAGAGCTGGGAAGTGGGGGATGCACAAAGCTTGTAGCAGCCTGTAGCAATGGGGAACCCCATATTCTACAGCAGCCCTCATCTTAGGTCAACTAAAAAATCCTCCTCAAACTACACTTGAGGAAGGAGAAGGAAAACAGCAGGTTGCAGGGTCAGGAAGTCACAAGGAATTTCACATCCCGTCTGAAGTCTTGATAACGGGCTTGGAATAAACTGAGCACAGATTTGTGGATCACCTATCTGCAGTTAAAAATAAAACCTCTTCCTAGAGGTGGCTTCTTGCAATTCCAAGATCAGGAAGGTCTTGGGAAATAAATATTGCTGTGATGCTGAGGGGGATATTTAGAAGTCCTCTCAGTGAGAAGGACAGAATCCTAATGACACCTCATTGCTAAGCCAGCCACAGGCAAATGGAACATCAAAATAAGAGCTGCCAAAAAGCCAAACCACAACTGGAAAGACTGGTCTTATGCACTGGACTATAGATACTGACAGCAAGTCAGTGCAAAAAACATTTGCTTTGCTTATTAATCAGGGACGTCGCCAGAAGCAAAATACAGCCACATAGTTTTAGTTTAATCTCAAAATGGGTGTGAAAGTCCAGGGTTATTAAAAACCCTGAACAGGACACTCTGTTCTGACCAATCATTTCCTAAGCTTTATTCACCACCATTCACTCCTAGTGCTTTTTCAGCCAGTATAATGAGTCATTCACTGGTTAAACCAGGAGGCTGCAAGACTGAGCTTCCCACTACATTACTGTCTTATTTCGTAGCCTGAGGCAAAGTAATGATCTTTTCTCAGCCTGTCTATATGTAATATGCACATTATGCTTCTCACAGGGATATGATTCGTTCACTGATGATAAAAACCATCTCGGTGTTCTCAGAAAAACAGCATCATAAATCCACAAGAGGTAAGCAACAGGGGGAAAACAGCTGTCTTCCCCTACAATGCAGCTGGACAATTTTGAAGTTTCAACAAACTTTTTACGTAGAATTGTACCATTCTCCAATATCAAGTTCTTCAATATTTTTATTTTAGTTTTTTTTTTTAATCTTCCCAAGAGAGCTTCCAGTCTTATAAACATAATGTTGGCCAAAAGAAGAAAGTCAGAAGTTCATCCTGCCCTCAGAGAAAAATATCCATTTGACTGTTCCAGGACTTCTAATCTGGGGCCAGAAGGGATGAGATCTTCCACATCATCCCACGAATCCTGAGAGAATGGGAACAGCAAGACTTGAGCTCTGTCAGCTCGGGAGAATCACACAAGCTCAAAAAAATGATGGAGATGCTGTAGAGCATCTCCAACAAGCTGAATTGGAAAGCTGGCATGGGAGAAGGACTTCAAGAAAGCAACCAGATAAAATGCAGAACATAGAATTTGCTTCTGCAGTTAAACAGACTTGCTCATTTGTTTTATAAAAATTCCACTGGAGCCTTGGTCAGCAATGCAGCTGCAGAGATTGATAATGACAGATAGGCACAGTATGAAAGAGAAGTTCCAGCAGTTCCACAGGAGAATTCTACAACTTTTTCTTTTTTGGGGAACTACTTAGATGTTTGACCTATCAAAGATGTTATTTCCTCAGAGTCATGTTTCATGTTTCTGGCTCATATTTCACTTTGTCCTTAGAAGTAAAGCATGATGTCCAAATTAGACAAAAACACAGGCTTTGCTCTCCCACACCATACCAACATTCTCCATGTTTTTAAAAACCTGTTGTTGGGTAAAAAGGCAAAATTATCCTTTAATCTTCAACTTTTACTACCTAAAAATAGATTGATTATGTTAGAAGTCACAGGTATTCCCCTCAGAAGCATCATGGAATGTTTTGGAAGGATTTTTTTTTCACCTACAGAAATACAACTTGGCAGAAATGTAGTTTTCCCTAATGAAGTCTGGGATTATTTATCTATATTTGTCTTTAACACAACACAGAAGAATTCTGTGAATTAACAAAACCAGTACATGTTTCTATGTAGCTACTATGGAACAAGCCTGTAGGTGTATTTATGCAGCAAACAAATTACATATGTGGGCAGGCAATAGTAACAGTACCTTTTATCACATCCCATCTGCATTTCCAGCATGTCAACAGCACACAGGCAAGAATATTGAAAAAAAGAGGAAGATTTTAGACTGAGACTTGCTTATTCAATTGACAGCAGGAACAATGAAGTTCATTTCCAGAATGTTTTACTCTTTAAGTATCCCAATTTAGATTTTGTCAACATGAATTGCATCGGATCCCAAATGGTGAAATGCCACACAGCAAGAGATGCAATCAGACAAGGCAACCTTACAGATTCCTTACAAATCTTGAATGACACCCAACCAGAAGCAGGAAACCACAGCAAAAATGCATCTTAAGACTCTTCCAGAGATTCACGAGAGCTTTGAACAGACAACAAAACACATCAGCACTTAGACTCACCATCCACCAGCAGCAAGTCATTAGCTGCAAATTAAATACATTCACTTAACAAACAGGACTGGAATCACAAGTCATCCTGGCTTTGCATGAGGGAGACAGCATTAGCATTGACAAGACTCCCAAAATGAGCAAATTTAAAGGACAAGACAATTAAAATGTTAACCACTGCCTGCAGCCTTATTTGCAAAAGTGTTCCCAACATTGCCACCATCAAACAACTGCTGCTTCAGATGGGAGTGAAGTGCCAAGACCTTGCACTTTGTTTTAATTGGAACTGGATCTACAGCATAGGCTGGGTATATACAATAAACTGAAGTCACAGATTAACTTGAGTAGATAAACTGAACTCTCCAGACACTGCTCTGTAACAGTCAAAAAAGTGCAGCTGAAAAGATGACACCCTTGGATGTACATACACAGCTTTGCCCTGCTCTCCCCACACCTCCCAAAACAACTCAATCTGTCTCCAATAACAACCCTTGATATTTCAGATGTTGCGATGAGATTTAAACTGAGAAGCCTAAACGGGAACTTCAGCTGTGTCAGGAATCATTAATCCTTTTACAGAGCAACCAGGAGCCAAATCCATTTTGGGATGACAGACTGCAAATAAAGGGACTTGCAGGGCCATCAAACATGCCAAGAGCATCGCTGCAGATGCAACGTAGGTATATGAGGTCAGAACTAGGTCAGAACTATATCATTTCCATATTTCATAAGGTTTGCCAAGTTCCAAATTAGAGGCAATCACATAAATCTCAAAACATGACAGTAAGAAGATAAAAATTCCCCTTGGTTAACAAACAAATGAAGACAAGAATATACAAGTCTCAGATAAAGCAGGAGAACAGATAAAACCTCCCTCAGAAAAAGAAAATCATTCAGAGAACAGTAATTATAGGCAAGTATTCTTGTCTTCACTACAGACACAGCTTTGACATTTCCTCTCTCTCACAAAAACAATGTATTTAAAGTGTGAAACCAGTAAAATACAACTGTCAACTGCTGCATGTCCATTGACTCTACATCAATACAGCCTGGATTGTCTTTACCCTGCGATTATTTTTAACCTATCTCTCCACAAGGAAGAAATTCAGGGGAGAGTTTAATGATTACAAAGTGTTTTAGCAACTGACTTGCATTGAATTTTACAAATTTACAGTAAATTTGAATGTCAATAGATACCAAATTTACCAATCTTCAGTTCCAGGCCAAGGCACAACCAAGCAGGAGCAGTTGCCCACTGGACTCCAAAAGACTTTTCTTTGTTTTTACTAACCAAAAGCACCAATGGTAAAAAAAGTCCAAAGACAAAAACCATTAAAAACCCCAAACAAACAAAAAAACCCCTCACCAAAAACCAAACCCAAAACAAAACAAAAAAACTCCCCTACCAATTAAAAAATCCCTTTGTCTCAGAAATGTTTGTCTAATGAAGCAAATTTTGTGGTATGTGAACAAATAACTGTGAAAACAGCAACTATAGGGGAAAAAGAAAAAGATGTCATAGTGATTGTAGAATTTCAACAAAGATACAACCACTAAAGTAACTACAGCCAGTCTAAGCCTTAACAGGAGTGAAATAGTCTAAGAAAGCAAGAAAGAATGCAAACATGGGATTGCTCAGGAATAATAAGTACAAAAAAGCATCAAGATTAAACAGAGAGGTGGAGGAAACCTCACATACAGCAATACTCTAGCAGCTGGAGCAGCAAAACCATATGCATTTTCACAAAATAAACACTATTATATTTTATTGTAGTCTGTGACCTAGAAGTTACTTTCTTTCCCCACAAACACCTGGGCTGTGAAAGCTACAAACATATGAAGCTGTAACAGATGTGAAAACCATAAAAAAACTTATTAATCTGCAGTTAAAATCATGGATTATGAGTTTCTGGATTATGTTCTCTCCTGATTCCTTTTGTAGGCCAAATGAGCTGCTCTCCACCTATTGCCCCTGTTCCTCTGGCTCCTGTTTCACAGGATGGTAAACCAGAATTAAGAGCTGCCTCCTGCCCTCTTCTGTGCCCACCCCGGGGGTTGCAGGACACACTCACTCAACTCCCAGGCTGATCCCACCCAAAACCAGAAGCCATTATTTTTTTCTCGTTTGGTTTTGGTTTGTTTCTTCCTCCTGTTTCAGTGAGTTGAATTGAGTCACTGTGCCATGAAGTGACACAGCCAGAAACACCTGAGTTTCTTTCACATAAGAGTGAGAGATGAGAGATAATGTGACTAAGCAACACCTGGCAGTTTTGATAGGAACCATTCCTGCCTTGTCTTTTCACAAAGCTGTACCCTCCTTCCTCTGTCTTTTCCTTCAGCCAGTGCCCATTTACCTAAATCTCATTCAATTATGAAAGAAAATAATTGTAGAATTGAGATTGCTTCAGTTTCCCCAATTATTTTTTGACAATCCTTCAGTTTTTTTGGTTCATTTACGTACTGAGGATAGGAGCTGCCTGTTAATGTGTGCCCACTCTGTGCTGCTGCCTGGCAGAGGGAACAATTTATCAGTTATAACCACATGGATTTAGCCAAATGCTGCATATACAGAAAGCTTGGGAAAGATGGTGTTAAAAACTGGTTTGAGTATGCAGAAAGAGCAGAATTAAAATAATTTCCTGATATGAAAGAAACTGGTTTTAAAGGTATGGGATAGTGGACTCCATGTGTCAGAATATAGGAACCTTCAGCAGCACGACCTAGAATAAATTCTCTGAGAAGTACAATTAATTTCATTATACCCTGAGAAGAAAGTGTACCTATCAGTGTATTATTGTACTCATACTTTTCCTATGCTACATGTTTGGTGAATAAAAAGGGTTACATAGCAGCTTATTATTATTAAAATATGATGACAGTGCCTGTGTCTCCCCAAGCAGCACAAAACTCCAAACTCATATCCTCAGAAAAATCTTTTCATTTTTATAAGCCATCTGTCAACAGGCCATTTCTTCTCTGCCTTCCCTTTGATCATACAACCCTAATTTTCTCAATGTGGCAATTAATCTCTTTTTTTCCCTGATTTTTATATAAAGATATTAGAAAACTCTCTGAAGCCTCCACGCTGTAGATTCAGCTAATATATGCAGACTTGTATTCCTATAATTATCCTTTTTTTCCCCCCTCTCCTTTCTCCCTTCTTCCTTTCACATATCATCTATCATATCTTGTTTCAATAGGACCACATGATCTTTTTGTGCTCACTGAGTACCTTCCCAGCGTGCTGCAAGCTGTCTTGTGCCAGATAGAATCACCCACCACCCACAATTCTGTTCCTCAGATCACCAACAGAAATGCCCAGGCTCTTTTTTCCTTTGGCAAACTCCACGTTGATTTTATGTCTCCTGTTCATGCACTGCACTGCTAAGAAAATGAATGGTGAGGATGCCAGGCAGAAAAGTGTGTGCCTGAAATCCTTCACTATTTCAGCAGATTGTCTTTTGCTCACATTTGGTCTTATCTGCTTTAATGAAAAAAAAAAAAAAAATTAAAAAACCCCAACTTTCCTAGAATGAATCTTTTGAAGAACGGGTATTGAGACAGTCTTTGGGAAAATAAAATCATTCTCCTAAGAAGCAGAACATTTAATGTGATTGGATACATCACTCCCCAAGCATTCACTTCATGCACAAAATCCTTTTGATGCTTTATACCTTCGGTGTCACAATAAAAATATCTTCTTATTACTGAGGCACGATAAGAGCGTAAACAGCAGCTGTGTGATAGCACTGATGTAGCAGAACATATCCCCCCAAGGATTCTTGACCTTTCAGCCTTGGTTTTCAATGCTGCACCTAAAAATAGCTTTTCTCCACTGACAAACATTCCAGCTCCATGCTGCAGAATAGCAATGAGGAGCTTCATGCTCTAATGGCTTTACTATAAATAGAATCTCTTCATTGCTAAAAGCTCTTCATTAAAAGGATTAGTGACTACAACACACAACAGGAACAGCCGATACCAAACCTCGGGCTTTGTAGCACAAGCTGATTTTAAATTTACTTGATTTTAAGGTTTATGAAGTAACTGTGTAATTTAGTGAGTAAAACAGAATGAAAAAGAACCCCCTCCCCCATTCCACACAATGCTTTGGAGGGCTGATATTGATATAAAATTAATAGTTTGAGGAATCAGCTTCCTACTATTCTCATTTTCTCCAGTTCGATGCCAAATTGACTGTATAATGCAATGTCAAAATGGAGCACAAAGTCACAACAAAACTGATGTCAGTGCTTGAGCATAACAAATGATCAGTTCTCTGCTGGAGCAGAAAAATTCCCATTCCTGCCTGGCTTCAGACAGGGACACAAATCCTCGCAGGGCTGGGCTGTGGCTTGTCTGTGCTGCAGCTGGGTCACATTTGGGGACTGAAGTAGGAGGGTGACAAAGCCAGGGACGACAAAGTGAGCAGCAGAATGGAAATCTCACTTCCCATGTCAGGGTAAAAACTTAATAAAGCCAGCACTAGGGGGGTTACTTTGAGATACAGTGGCAAATACACCATTAGTGATGGCTCACAAATACCCAGCCATGGGAAGAAGACCAGAGACAAAAGTAATTAAAGCAGAAATAAGGCACAGTTTTTAAGTGATGAGTTACCCCTACATGGCAACAGTGAAAGACTGAACAGGAAGTCTGAAACTTAAGGAAAAAGTGAGATATGTGAGATAAATTGACCATCTACAAACATTAGAAGACAAGCTCCAGATAGTCTGTTAACAAAAACATGTCTGAAGCATTCAGAGATTTTTAAACTTCACTGGTACAAAAGGTGGTGAATGGGCAGTCAAATCTAACCTCTCTGAGACTGACTGTATTTGAAGATATGCAGTAACTTTGCATATCCACTGGGAAAAGGAAATTATTCATTTCTCAGGTGCAGTTTCCTTGCTCTCATCTTAGCCTGGCTTCCAGAGCCACCTCTCCATGAGCCACAGCAGCCAACAATCAGCAGTGCTTTAATTAACCTCACTAATGGGCTACTGCATGCCCTAAGCACTGGTCACTCCTGGGCCCATGCAAGGAAGACTTCAGCCTGAAATAAAAGGCTAATTCTTGGGGCACCTCCACATGTATGTGAACATCTTATCCCAAAACATCCACCAGACAGAAGATGATTGGAAGATATATCCCGAGTATCAAGCCTTCTGAGGTTCTTAAGGACAGGAGCATCTGTCTATGGAGCCATTCTATATTTTTAATTGACAAACCAGTGCACCATGTGATTGCCCATCAGTGAATTCCACTCATGGGTCTTTGAACATTTTTTTTCCCTGAGGTTCTGCAAATATGGTCTGGCTTCAGTACTTTTAATTTGTTTGAATTAAAGCAGATGTAGTAATTTTATTCTTTTTTTTTAATAAAAGCCACATATCTGAGTAGTTGAAAGCAATGGCATATTTAACTATATTCTGGGGTTTCCTCTTTTATATTTGTTTACTGTTAGAGAACAGAAATTTTATCAAACATAAACCAAATTTAGATTACCAAAATAACTAAGGATGGCTTTTCCCCCTCTGACATTTAGACAAATGGCAAATTTTGATTGCCTGCAAAAATTGCTAATATGCAGAACTGCATACTTTTTTTCATTTTAAATTAGAGGATTTGCTACTAACATGCCATATGCTGTGTGATATGTTTAACAGAATGTTACACTTCTAATTGCATACCAATCAAGGCCTCATATTTTTCAACAATTAGCAGAGTAAAGTATAAATTTCCTCATGTCGTTGGTGCTTTCAGGCATCCAACAGCGCCTACAATATTTTAATCCACATTTCTTCCAAATCACAAATATGATTTCTCTTCAGGGAGACACCTCCAGACACAGGAGACTGAAAAGGAGAGGATGGGGACAGAGGAGAAAGAATAATGCATTTCTACTGATAGCACCATCATTCTGACTTCCCAAGATTTCCCACAAAAATCAAAGATATTCAACCCCCAAAACAGGGAGAGGATCTCAGCTGGGGTTTTATGTGAATCTGTTTATAATGTCTTGACTGAATGATGTTTACATATATATATATATATATAATTATATATATACATATAATTATATATGGATATAAAAACATATAAAAGGTTTCTCTGTTAACAGGAGTTGAAAGAAAGAAGCCTCCAGCTATTTCTGACATCTTAAGGATCTTACAGAATGAATTTATCTGTACATTCAAAAATCACCCATTTTCAGGGGTAAAGAAAATAGATGTTCTCTAGTCTTGGCAATCACACCTAGTTTGAACGGAGTAGGGGAATGGAAAAATCAGGAAACAGCTCTCCAGGTAGATCTTGGTAACTTTTATTTTTAGGATAAAAAACCTTTAGCAGAAGGTATCCAATCCTGATTTTCACCATAGAGTTTTCAAAAGTTTCAAGACATTTGATGCTGATTATAGCTCTGGTTTTTATTTGTACCTATCAACTCGCTGATATTCAAATTTCACTAACAATGATGAGTCTTCCCATCATATAATTTTTTATTTGTAACAGAGCACAAGTGAGCTACCTAATGAATAGCAAGATGACTTGGATGCATTTTAATCCCTGTTTCAAAACAGAAAGAAGCCCCAATGACTTTCCCCTCAGAAATTATCATATACAAGTGAAATTTTACAGAGTAAAATATTTACTTGTGTTTATTCCAGTGTTTGCAAACCTTAATAATTTCATTTTGCCATCAGAATATGAAATCATGAAATTAAAGACTGGATAACCACTGCTTATAAAGGTAGTTGCAATGTGCTATTAATTGCCATATACCATGTAGCAGAAATTTAGTTTCTAGTGAAATGCTCAGGGCCAGTGAAAACTTTAGCACTGGAAGTATTTGAAGCTGACCAGTCAAGGGTCACATTTGGAATTTGTGCCACTGAGAAATGTCCACAATCCATACAGAATACAGTGAGGTTCAAATTAGAGGAGTAAACTATAATGTGAGATAACTGATGACACAGCCAACCTGTTTCCAAAGTCCAAAGGAGCAATGTTTTAGAATCTACAGGCCACTAAATCTGAATAAAATGTAGTGCCTGAGCTAAATGACATCTTCAGTTTTCAGCAATTTTTTGGTCCCTTCACCTCTAAATTTAGACATGTAACAATTTTCTGCTAAGTTCACACTATCAAAATATCCAATGTAACTTAAGGTTTGCTGATTATTATGGCACTTTGGCAAACAAACAGCTCCAGAGTCTGAAACTCCACTTGAATGACAGAGGTAAATGCCATCTGTGGTATTTTACATAAATTAGGTAAAATGACTGGATTATTACCAAGTTGCCAGCACCAGAGGAATACAAAAGACATTTAAAAGGGGAAAAAGAAGGATTAAGAATTATGCCATGCTGTATGTCAGAGTTGTTGGTAATTTCACTCAATGCATAGCCTAAGAAATTATTTATTACCCTACCAGAAGGGTTTGAGAAGGTTAATTCTGCATGATGAACAAGTAGCTGGATTTTTTTTTTACTCTCTCAAAATAACAGAAGAGTTTCATTGTCTGCCACCGTGCCTTTTGAAGAACAGCTTCCAGATTATCATCGCCAACCTCTATTACGAGCTGCCTCCCGTATCAGATGTGTATCACTTCATGTCACAGTCCTGCTCCCTGCTGCCCATTTTTACTTGTCTGATTCATGCACAGCATTCTCAGAGGTACAAAACCACGAACTGTGACAGCCACAGAGCCAAAACAATTCCTCACAAGCAAACAATCCTGTATTGCCTCTTTCTCATTCCTTGTCTTGTGTCATTCCAGAATGTTTTTTACCTTTGTGTAGCATCTATTTGTTCCACAGGGATTTCTGAATGTTACTGACTCCAAACAACTGCACTACAACCTTCCCAAAAATGCAGTTATTGTGTAATGAAAACTAATATAAACTTGAAATTCACTTGCATACCTGGAGTTGCTAGCAACTGTTAAATTTCCAGCCTGTAAGGCAGGTACTGCTTTATTACACTATTGGTCAGGGTGCTGAGTACCTGAAAATCAAAATTTAATCAAAATTAACTTCTAATGATTTTGGTGGTTTAATTATTCTGTATTTAATCAAAGTGACTACATTATTATCCATCTTAAACATTCAAGATCCTACTAGAGATACACTAGAGAGACACAGCAGCAACTTGTCAAACCCTGTATTGTAGCCAGGCACCAACAACTCTCACATTGGTCTCAATTCATAAACTTTGGTATGAGCCAGAAGGTTTAACAAGTTGGATTTACTCCATCATTGCCTGTTTCAAACTCCTGCTTGTGAGACAGGCAATGCTGGTTTCAACAGCTTACATCATGTTCTGTGAAATACTAAATATTCACTATAACTTGGTGATTAATGAAGGACAACAGAGAGCCTTGGAAATGATGGCACAGATTCACTTTAAGGTGGATCATTAAGGATCCATGTCAGGAATGATGCTACTGAAGATCTAAGCTTGTCAAGCAGATCTAAGAAAACAAAAACCACACTTTATACCAGACACAGACAAAGGCTACTGAGATAACTGTAGTGTGAGAATTAATAAAAAACCCCTCTCTGCTATCAAAGAGATTGGGAGAGTTAGTCCCGACTGCTGTCTCAAGATGCACAAAAGAAAGAGCAAGAGTGATAAAAGGCAAACATCAGAGACTGAGAAAAGCTATTTAAACTAAAGAACAATATTGACATGAGAACAAAAGAGATGGAAATGAGTCACAAATAAATTTAATCTTGAAATTCCTATTTGCAGCAAGGATCTCAGACAGAGCTCAATAAGTTTACAAAAGGCTCTCCAAACAAAATTATATTGAGACACCTTCTGCAGTCTACTGAATTAAATAACATGAAGATGTATATTTCATGTTATGAGATTAATTTAAAGCAATATGCAGACAAAGCACAATCTACTAAGTACCCATGAGCAGAAATCATCTTCTTCAAACACAGCTGAAATGTTTAACAAAAACAGTTCATAATTAGCGAATGGTGAGCGCATTGCTGATTAATACCTTCATTAGGAACAGATGTTCAGAAACCCACTCGTTGATCCAGCAAAAATACATACTAAATTATAGTTGCTAGGAAAACAGAAGAGGTCATTTTGATTCTGCAAAAGTTCAGGTTGTTCGTCCCAACTGACAGCTGCTCACTGACCTTATTTCCATCCCAGTCTCAGACCTGAGATTGCATTTCTCACTCGTTTTTATTTTCTGTGCTTCACAACTGCTTTTTGGCTATTTGGTTAGTGAGATAAACCTGGATGCTTTCTTCCTGGAAGTGAAGCATGTATGGGAAAAGAGAGGTGATGCAGTTGTTGGGAGTTAAGCACCATGAAGGAGCTCAGTGGGCAGGACAGTGTGGACACCCAGCCCTGTGGGGTCAGCTCCTGTTTTCGGGGATTTCTGCCTGGGTCTCAATTACTGGGCACAATGAAGGAGTTATAAATATGTCTCATTTCAGAGAAAGGTTCCAAGTGGCCCAATGCAGAGGTGCAAAGTTGGTGTTTTACTCAGCCTGAGCTCTGAGTAGGGCCAAGCCCCAGCCAAGCAGCCCTGCCAGGTCTGGGCTGCTGATTTCACCCCAGCAGGTCTCCAGCTGAAGTCTGCAGCTTGTGAGCAGCGTCAAAGCAGCTCTGAGGCTTCATGTCCTGCTAAAATAAATTTACTAAATGCTCCCACAGCTGGGAGCACTGATGGAAGGCTTCCCACCAGAACCATCTGAGGCTGGCAGCAACTGCTTCTGCTCTGAAGTTCCTGATTTATGATCTCCAACACTTTTAATACCTGGGTTTTTCCTTTGACTTGAACAACTCAACCCCATCTTTCACTCAGAAAACTGACAGTTGACTCTTTATCAAAGCACAGAAATGTAATTATCCTTTGACACTTCTTTTAATTATTGAGGATTGCTCCTGCTGCCTTTTTTTCTTTCCTGAAGTTTTCACATAAGGCAAGCAATTACCGCTCTGTGTAATTCCAAACACTGCCGAGATATTTCCCCCTTTCCATATCCTACTAACATTTTTAATTGACTCTTTCTCATTTCATCTCATGTGTCTGGCCTTGATATAGAAATTCTGTAACAGCTCTGTACGTGTCTCGTATTATTGAGCCACAACATCATATGATACTATGCAAGATGTAATGAGTAATAAAAACCAACTTGAGTATCATTTGACAAAAGCCCTTTTGTACAAAGCCATCCTACAGAATGCATTTGCTCAGCTTCCCTTTTACATACTGAGATGGGAAAAAATGTCTCTTTTCCTTCTGTAACTTTTTCTAATGTACCCACAGGTAATGAGAACTGTTACCAAAGTGACCCTGAATTTCTGCTTAGTAAGGAAACAGACATTGAATAAAAAGTCCAAGTTCCCTATTGAGTATACATTATGAATAAATACACAGAATTACAGCTCAGAAAAGATTTTCTGTTTCCCTGGCTTCTTTTGTAAAATCAAATCAATTATTGATTCAAAACAAACAAGTGAAATTAAGTTTTATTATTTTAATTAAATTTATTAAGATTCTTAATCCAAAGGTCCAGGATGGAAAATAAAAAACAAAAGTAATATCTAGTTCTGATATTGTTTTACTGAAGGGACAATGAGGAGATGCAATAGGCTAAGAAAATTCACCAAATGGAGGGAAAAAAATCTCATTTTCTAAAAAATAGACAGCTAGATGTCAAATTTGATAGAGACTGAAAAGGAGAAAATGAGAGGACAT
Organism: Pycnonotus jocosus; assembly: GCA_013400435.1. Lineage (NCBI taxonomy): Eukaryota > Metazoa > Chordata > Aves > Passeriformes > Pycnonotidae > Pycnonotus > Pycnonotus jocosus. The sequence continues at coordinate 440,168 of VWYP01018614.1, read as the reverse complement.
GAAAGAGAGCACTTCAGTCAAAGCATATGTTTCTTCATACCAATCTGTCTGCTCTGGTCTCTGTTTGTACTGCTGAGGTTTTGACAGTTGGAAGCCATTAATTTCAGAATTACAAGGCTTATTGAGCTGGATTTATGGTCTTTGCAGTTGTTAATTCACTTCTGCTTCCTTGATGAAGCAAAGAACTACTTCAGAATGAACAATGAAAATGCAGCCGACTTCCTTCCCCTCAAAACATTTGCAGAACTTCTGCTGATGGAAGGTCACTCTAGCCTTAAACAATGAGTCAAAATACAAGAGGCGGGGGAAGAACTCGTGGAAATACTTGGAAAAATTTGCTTTTAGTATAACAAAATAAAAGGGAAATGTTCAATTTATCTTGATTAAGTACAAACTTCAAACTGCAGCAGAGTACAGGAGCACTTCTACCAAGAAGACATCATGGTCCAGTCAAACAACAAATTTTTCCTGGTGAAAAGTGGCCTGATCCCAAGCACAGCATGGCCAGTGGGGCAACTGCTTTCATTTACAGCATTCCTGGATTTCAGTTCCAAGCATTTGCATTGTTCTTTCCAAGTGAAATAGAAGAAAAGCTGGGAAGTGTCAGCAGCCAGAGAAGGAAAGCTCAGGGTCGGCCTCTGGACTGAGGCCTCCCCTCCTGTTTATTGCCCCAAATCAATCTCACATAAAACCTGTCCTACACAGGTTCTACCTGTCCTACTACTCAGAGTAGTCCTCCTCTACAATTAGCATATCTTCCATTTCTCATTCTCTACACACTTAACTGTGCAATTCGTTTAATTCTTGGGCAATTAAAACCTTGCCTGATCAAAGCATTTTTCTTGCTTCTCTTGTTAATACACACATCTTCTGATCTAATTTCCATTTTTTTAAGTTGTCCACATATTTTTTTCTAATTTTTTATTCAAATTATATTTTCTGTGTTCATCAAAGTAATAGAAATCTATTTCCCTGCAGATTCACTGATAGTTTTTAATCAACTACCTTACAAGACAGCTTTTTTGTCTTTTCAATCTCCTTCCCTACAATTATCTTTATACAGTTCTTTTTGAACATGTAACCCATTGTCATAATTATTACAGTAGCTTTTCATTTTTTAATTTGGATGTTCATTTAATCTATTATTCAATTTACTTCTAACAATACCCAGAAAATGAAGTACCTTGCATAACTGCATGACAATTTATCATCATTATGGTGTTTCTCAATCACTTGTTATGGCTTAACTGAAATGTCATAAGGAATACTCCTATAAAGAAGTAAATAAGGCATGGCTGCTCCTTTTTTTCTTTTTTTTCCCCTTTAAAATTATAATGGTTTTGTAAATTAAATATTGAACATAGCCACATACTCAACATAAAAAAATGTATTAGGGACATGTGCCTGATCAAGCTTGAATGAGTTAATTTTCCTTCTTCCACAATATCCTGTTTCTTTTTCTCTTTTTTGTATCTGATTAAACACCATTTTTTGGTACTTTTCTCTCTACCAGTATTTCCACTGTAAGGTTATTCTAAAACCCTTATCATTGTCCTGAAAACCATCTATGCTCATATGCCAAAAGTTGCCCTTCTTCAGCAATTTTTTCTGCTCTCCTGGTCCTCTGATGGGTTCCTGGAGAACAGTCAACTTTTGATTTTGCTAATTAAAAAAAAAAGCATCTCAGAGATACTGCAACCCAAAGCAAGCAGACTGGAGATATTCTAAGGAGAGAACACAGAACTCATTTGCCAGATTTTCTCAACTTTGGAGAACTGATCAAATTTTATTTAGTAAATCTTTAAATTATAAACCTGCTAATAGTCTTCATTCCTAGATCACCTCTGAAACTTTACATTTTCCCATTCTGGTTCGATTTGAGCTCTTCTGGTAAGAATTTTCATTAGAAGTTTGAACAAATGTCACATACACCTTACCTCACAGCTGAATTACCCTGGTAGCTCAGAGTAACACCTAACTAATTAATTTTCAACCACTTCAGACAGCTGAACTTGTAGCAGATTCCTGTGTTACTTGTCTCAGAACAGATAAACACCTTTCTTGGACTACATTTCATCCATTTCATTTATGGCACTTGGTTTTTGAGGTTATTGAAGTATTTTAGAAATACAGAGGGAGACTTTTGACCAAGACCTGCAGTGACAGGATGAGGGGAAAGGGTTTTAAACTGCACATGGCAGGTTTAGATTGGACTTAAGGAAACATTCTTTACAATGAGGGTGGTGAGACAGAGGATCAAGTAGCCCAGAATATCTGTGGATGATCCTACATCAGTACTTAGACTTCTCTATTAGTATTTATTACCCCATTTTTCCACCCAGTCTTCTCATTGCTTTGTTAGAAGTGCTGGACCTGAAGCTCCAGCTGCCAGTTTCTTCAGAAATCTGGTATGAAGTAACCACTGGCACCCACACAACCTCTCTCAGGCCATTCCATAAGAGGTTTTGTTGATTTATTTTCACTTCAGGGTGCTCTCTTTATTCTTAGCATCTTTCCTCTGAAATCACTGCCAATCTGGTTGTATCTGAAACCTTTTCTGTATGAGCTTTTCTTTTCAGTTTTGAGTAGCCAAGGCTTGGGTAGGAATTAGAAACAACAGCTGCTTCAAAACATACCACACAATAGTGTGTTTTGACACGAGAGACCATTATTTCCGTGTCAGATACCCCAGTTCCACCACGGCAGCCCATTTTTCTGAGTGCTACCCCAGTCCCTCAACACTTCCCAGGAACTAGAACATGTTGCTTGTTTGACATTGCCAAAATATCCTCCAAAACACCCTGCACACAAGCTGCTAAGATATGAAAGTGTTCCCACCTCTCTTGGATTTTTAAAAATAAAAATGAAAAAACTGAAGATTTTTCTAAATGGATGAGAAAGGTCGGTTACCTTGCAAAATCCATTTATCACCAGACTGTTTCCCAGTTTTGGTCATCCTGTGAATCAGACTGTGAATTTCTACCTTACAGACAGCTTACTCTTGAGATTTCCTGGCCAATGCTCTTGGTTTCATCTTTCCAATGATGACAATGGCCAGACTACTGTAATGCTAAAATAGAAATAATTGCAGAATATTTTAGTTTGGTGAATGAACACAGTAACATTCACCATTTTTCTCAAGGGCAGGCCCTTACATACCCTGCTGAACTCTTTGTATCTGCAAGCCTGTATCTAGATAATATAAATTATCCTGTCTAGGACCTAGGAGGCCTTTGTTTATTAAAAGAGAAATCAGCAATATTTCCTTACAGTTCCCCATTAAATCCATTAAATTCAGTCTTTGAGAACACATCCAAGATAGCCTTGGAATTTCAAATATGGGGGAGCAGCAACACTGTAGGACTGCCCTGGCTCAAATCAAACTGAAGAATGGTCATGTGTGCAGAGATCTGCCTCATTTTAACTAAGCCCATGTGGACAAGATTGTCCTGGGGAAAGCTTAGAGGTGCATCATTTACTCCCTGCTAGACATTATAAAATATTTTCCTGTGGATTTAGGATGCAGTGATCTCACACTGCTGAAATCCCTTAATCACATGAATTATAGAAAGAAAGATTTAATTATTGTTTAAGGTCAGGCTGGAAACCACAAAATAAAATCGGTGTGTAGCTTCAGTAGTTAATGTTAATGTGCACAAAACATAAAGCTGTGAAAACTGATTATGATTTGGTACTCTCTAAAACATACAGTTAATTATTAAGATAATTTATTTTTAAAGTAATGCTTCCATAAGATGCTTTTGGAAACCTAACCAGACTGAACTTCCAAACAAGCTGTCATGAACCATATGTTCATAAAAAACTTCAAAAGATTTTTAAATCAACATCTTCTATTGATTCCAGCTACCTCTGAGGTACAATTTAACACCAGCTTCACTTCTGAGTTTTTTAGCTTTCTCTAAGTACAATATTCCTACATGCTGCAGGTAGGTACAGAATTTATTGTGGGCCCACAACAAGAGTGTAGCATTTCCTACCAATAAGTAAATGACCAAGACTTTGTCTACTGCCCATCCCTTTTCTTATTTATGACCTGAGCAGCATCCAGCAGCAGTGATTTTAGTTCTCCTGTAATCACATACTAGGAAATAAAATGCACTGCATTGTGAAAAGGCATCCAAGTACATTTAAACATTAAAACTGTACTGAAATTCACATTTTTTTAAATGAAGAAGGGAAGAATTAATGAAATGAGTGAATGAAATAACAGAGTGAATGAAAGCAAAAAAGCTATTTCTGGACTTTTTTCATGGAGAAGCTTGAGAAATGCATGTTTCTTGGAACACTACTGTTAGTAATATTAGAATTCATGTATAATCATTGATTTTCAGTTATCCAGTTAGTTGCTATGGAGAAAGAAAAGCATTTGCTTGATATATTAAAACTTCTAGCGCTTTTCAGTGTCTACAATTTCAAATTCCTAAACCAATCTTCTCCAATAAATCTTCCCTCTTATACACAGGAGGGTCATCAGGAAAAGATTTCTATACCTGGTGCTTGCAGGCTGTGAAGGAAGTTACATTTATTTTGTTTTCCATAGGAGAATTCAAAATAAGTTTCTGTTGTGAAAATTGTTTACAGCATCCAAAGTGTTGGGAGCCTCTTGTTTCAGGGGAATTTCTCACTGAATGCAGGAGTATCCCCAGCCCAGCCTGTTCCAGGGTCAATCAGGAGCCTGTTTCAAACTCAGTCTACTTCAAGTTCAATAAAATCTTGTGCACACGCTTGTACCTAAGATAATTTTGCTATGGAAAGCAGAAGAGCTCCATCAAAACTGATGAGTGTTTGGTCTCAGGCTTTTGCTTGCTTGCAAAGTCAATGACATAAATCAAATAAAGACTGGGAAAATCCTGCACAGGCAGCAGCCACAGATGATTCCATCAGATCATTTACAGCCCCAGCCACGGAGCATGCATGGCACACACCTTTGAGGAGGTTTGGTTCTCCTCATTAAACTTTGCAGGCTCTGCTTCCTTGATTTGATGATATTAATGTATTCACCTTAAAACCACATCTATGCCTACATTTGGTTTGTTGCCCAGCTGTAAAAAGAAAATATGTCATAAATTTTAGAGGAGATTGAACCTGCTGTTGAGCAAGATGATGCTTTTCAATTATGTGTGATTTACTCACCTGCCTAACAGACAACTTCATTTTACAGAGATGTCCTAAATCTTAAAATCAATTTTAACAACGCATTAAGAACTCTCACTCCAGCCTTTGAGGTATTTTCTTTTTTATGATTCCTCATGTTTTAAAGACTTTTCCCTTCCTCAGTCATTTAATTATATGAAATAAAAACAAACTATTCACTACAAATCACTTCTTTCCCTCCTCTATGACAAATTTCAAAGGTAACTTCTTACCCTCAGACCAAAATTTCAACGTCACCATCTTTTGATTCTACTCTTTGCCTTGTATTTAATGAAAAAAGGACAGGATTGTCAAATTTACATGAAAAATTATTTCAATATGCTTTCATAATTCTAGAGATGTAATATTAACTCTTATATGAATTAAATATGCCAATTCTAAAAGGAATGTTGGAGTACAGCTTCTACAAATTTGAATAAGAGCCAGTCATTTTTTTAATCAAAACCGTGTTAAATATTCATTCATGTTTCACTGTGAGCACTTATAACAAAGTAAACCCTTCAATGTGACCATCAATATAGCAAAATCCTTGCATAATTTTACTGCATAAAACTAAGCCAAATTTTTAGCCAGTTTATGCAAAGGCTATGTCACAATGATGGCCAGTAGTAAAGAGTTCATATTAAAATACATGTTATTGTAAACATACAGAAAAACAGAACTCAAAGCTAAGACAGGTTGTCAATATAAACAGTGTAATGATTAAAAGGAAAAAAAATCCAGCTGATATTACAATATTACAGTATTTTAAACTCTTAACATTTTTCCATGCCTGTAAGAATTGAACAGGAAATCTATTCTGGCACTAAAAGAGAATTTAAGTCCAAAAGACAGTGTGTCACATTGTCTAAGTGCATGTACAAGGCACACACAGCTCCTGGCTGTCCAAACATTTCAACAACTCCTTATTACTCCCACCAAACCTACCAAACAATAATAACAATCTCTTAATTCCTTCTCCATCCCACACATTATTAAAGAAAAAAATTATTGTGTATTGCCACGGTGCAGAGTCTGGAGGGACTGAGGAGCTGCAGGTGGGGTTACCTGGCTACAACACTACCAAAGATTTAACTGCTGAATATTCAAAAGTATGGTTAACTAAAAGAAGCGAAAATGTCTCCATTGTCTTCAATTTTAAGGGTTTTGCTTTTGTTTTCAAGTAAAATCAGGCATTTAACCAAAACGTCTTTTTCAATAACCTCTGCAGTAAGCTACAGCTTCCACATGGATAAACTTTATGTGTTATACAAAATGGATAATATTCATTAGCAATTTAGGGCTGAGAAAAATTAAACCAAAATAAGTTAAGCAAACTTCTGCAAAACTGAACTTTCCACTAGGAAATATCATATCTAAGTGGTGGCAAACCAAGCTTTCAATATCCCATAGGATCTCCCTTTCCCTGCTTTGCTCAGTGTAGAAAATTAAAATGTAGAACACCACCAGTCAACAGACTGTGCTTCAAAAGATTTTGCAGCTATGAAGCAGAGAATATCACAGAGTTTTGGCTGAAAACTCAAGTAACTGGGACTCTTTAACTGAATTAATCAGCAGCCTGAGAAATAACAAACTCCACCGGAGATTTTATTGTAAATCAGTGCTATGTTCATGGTTTTCAATCAGGTCATCAAAGGTCACTATTCAGGCAGGAATGCCAGGCACAATTCTGTGATTCAAAAAGCCTCTTTTACTGAGAAAACAGTGGAATTTGACATAAAGAAAATTAAAAGAAGCAAACCAAGGGTATAGGGAAAGAAGAAAAACATGTTTTTCATCCTTAAGGTGATGTCTTATGCAGAAGTGCCAAAGGAAGATTTCCCACCACAGAGCCCAGGTTACAAACCTGCTGATGGTCAAAACACCTCTGCAGAGCTAGGAGTGACCAGCCTGAGCTCACAACACACACCTGACACAAACTACTGGTGAGGCCCAGGGCAATCATGGCCAAATCCCATCACTCATACAAAAACAATGCTGTCAAATCTCTGAATCTCCTGAAGAAGTGAGGCCAGGTAAGCTTGATTTTAGAGGTAGCTGATTATGTCTAAAGTTGGATTTACTTACAAACAAACTACTTAAACCATTTCTAATCTTCTCATCTATAAACAAAGTGCACACAGGTTTTAATATTTGAGTTGAAGAGAGTCAACAGGCTTGGAAAAACCCAAACACTTAAAAGAGTACACAAATAATGGAGTTTGAGGTCATTTCAGTTTTAATAATTAACACAGGCAATAGTGATGTATTATTGTTCCTTAAAGTTGCTCCTCATTAGGTCACCAATGTATTAAAATATAGAACAGAGAGTTAAATTTGCTTTAAAGGCAAAAGCTTTGGCAACAATTTGCTGTAGACCTGGGAACTTTATCTGAAACTTGCAACTCACATAAAAGTGTTGGGGATAAAAGATCTCATGCTTCAAAGCCTCTGAACAAGCCTTGTTGAGAACCTCAGACAGAAGATGCATTATTACAACCCTTCAAAATTAAATTAATTCAATTTTTCATTGTGGGAACATCATTCCAAATGGAAAATTAAGACAAGTAATTCTTCCCCGCTACCCAGAGTAAAAACACTTTCTGCACCTCAAAAGTTAGTAATGCAATTGTCTGGACCATAATAAGAAATGTATCACAAGGATATTACCATTCATATGAAAAAAAAATTTAGAGAAATTACTTTAAAAACACACACTGTAAGAAAAAGGGGAAATTTAAGTAGCAGCCAACTCTCATATGAGACAACTAGGACTGAAAATTACAGGAAAAAGTGCACAGTCAGGTCTCATATTTACTATCACCAAACAGTGGTACTTAAAATAAACCAGATATCAATTCTACATTTATCTTCAGCTAAGTAAAACAGCTAAAGGAAAATAAAATTTCTATCAAATTCTCCGCTACCACAGATTGTCAGTAAATGAAAACATTATCATTCTCATGCTGCTGAAAGTTATGAGCCAGTAGATTCTCTAAAAAGGATCATCAATCGATTTTGACACCACTCACCCCACTGGAGAGGAGCCAACTGTAGATGCTCCAGGACCAGTTGATTGAGAACCCCTTCCACACTTGCTTCCCCTTCACGCTTCAAGGAAGGGTGAATTGGAATTAAGGAAAATTTTGTTTCAGAGAGGAAAAAGGCATATGATATGCACAACTTTTATTATTGCAAATCATGACAGCAATCTACAGGTTCATTAAAGGTTAATGCTACGTATGGTTTATTAACCCATAAATTGACCAGCAGTAAAAGTACAGCAGTTCGTATCTTATGAAAATAAAAATTTAATTCCACTGAGGAGTGTTAAAGCAAAGGTAAAATATACTTGAATCATAATAAAACACAAGGGTAAAAAACTCTGGGAGTTGCAAAAATGCAAAATCTTTAAGTACATGGTGCAGGATGAGAATTCAGAACGATGAATTAGGAACAATTTGAAAACCAAGAGGTAAAAATTTGATAGGGCAATAGAAAACAGAACAAATGTCTGCTAGGAGAGCCTTGACTGCTGACTTGGTGCCACTTCCACAGGGTACAGGGATGTTGGACAGCGACAGTGCCATTACCAAGGGCAAACATCAGGCCAGAACCACAGGCACAGAACCTGCAAGCTTCCCTTTCCACCCTGCATGAGCTCAGAAACAGGCCCAGATTGAAATGAGATAAAAATTAGGCAATTGTTCTTACTCTAAGGACAGCAGAGCACTGAAATAAAGTGTTGTGGACAGAAGAATCTCATTTAAAAGGGCTTCAAAACAGGTTACACAAGTGCTAAAATAAAAGCATAGGCATTATCCAATGTCATGTAAAGACAGTATTATCCATTTGAACAAATTAATAATAATTTTTTGTGAAGAGGCAATCAAGATGACATTTATTTGTAACAAGAAGAGCACTGTACTTCTTTTTTTCTAATTCCCTGACTGCAGAAAGGACTGAATTGACAGGGCTTGGAAGCACATGCAGATGTCAGCACCATTATGTATCCAGGCATGTGTCCCATCATAATTAAGGAATAAGTTCCTAGTGAGATTCATCAAGATTTTAATCAACTACTCCAAAAGTACTGGAACCCTGGTCCTCAAAAATATAGCAAAAAATAAAAGAATACCTGAGCTTTTATCAACAGCTTCTAAATGTGATCAGTCCCTTTTCTGCAAACTCTGGAAAAGGACACACATCATCTGACTGCTAAGTATATATTCACCTGTGTCAGTCAAAAGAAAATTAACAAGCACTGCAGATAACTAATTTCTACCAAAGGACATAATCTGGCAGGGCCTCCAGGAGATGTAAAGAAAAGTTTTGAAAGCTCAGAACAAAAGCATATCTAACAGTGATTGAGACTCAAGAGCTCAGAGATGATAGAAGAGGAAAATCAATACTGACTACAGAATTCTTACCATTATTTTTTAAAATATTCTCATTATGCCCTGAAAAATGTCATAAATAGCACATTTTTTCCCCCTCCTAAAGAGACCACAAATAAAGAATTCACAAACCCCAAAGAGTCTGAAAGCTGGAAACACCATTAAAGAAAAGCATCTATTTGGAAAACTGAAGGCAGCAAAATATCACCTCAGAAGAGTGCTGCTGCTGAAAAATAAGACTCAGAACACCAGCACAACTCAATAATTTCCATAAAACACACTAGAGGGTAGAGAATAATTTGAATTTACTTCACAGAAACAGCAGATAAATAATTCTGTTATCACATCTTTAATCTAAGGGCTATAAGTGAGAGAAAACACTAATAAAAAGGCAGTATTTAAATGATGCTTTAAAACAGAGTGGTTGGCATTAACTATAACATTAAACTAACTTTACTGTAATTTACTTACAACAGACTCACAGTGGTGCCTGGAATATTACAAATTTTCACTGTTTAGAGCTTCATGGAAAGCTTAATGTCTCAAATAACCCCATAAAATTACTATAAAACAGGTGATTCTCCATTCTTTATCGCTGGTAAATGCTACCAAAGCAGATCCATGTATTCAGATGCAGAATAATCCCCCTGGAACACAAAACCACGGGAGGCAGTGAGGCCAATCTGGGGTGCTGTGTCCATTCAGGGCTCCTCAGGACAGGAGAGACCTGGAGCTCCTGGAGCAGGGGCAGCAGAGGAAAACAAAATATGATGAAAGGAGTGGAGCATCTCTCATGGAGGGAAAGGCTGAAGGAGCTGGGGATGTTCAGACTTAAAAAGAGAGTGAGAGGGGGCCTCATCCCTGTCTGTCAGTGTCTGCAGGGAGGGCTCAGAGCATGGACCAGGCTCTGCTTGGTGTGCCCAGCAATGGGACAAGAGGAATGGGCAGGAACTGATGCCCAGGAAATTCCACTTGGACATGAGGAATAATTTCTTCACTGTGCAGTGACCAGATTGCCCAGAGAGGATGTCAAGTCTCCCTTCACTGGAGATATTCCAGCACTGTCTGGACACAATCCTGTGCCTGTGTTCTGGGATGGCCCTGCTGGAGCAGGGAGGTGGCACCAGATGACCCCACTGTGGTGCCTTCCATCCTGAACCATTCTGTGATACCCTTGGTGGTTTTTTGGTCACACATTTCAGAAAAAAAAAGTGAGAAATCAAACTGAATGGCTCTTTGCAAAAGCTAAAAAATGTTTAAAAAACCAAACAAAACACAAAAAAATCACCAAAAAAAAAATACAAACCCCAAAGAAAAGAAAAAAGGGGGGGGGGGCAACAAAAACAAACCAAACAAATGAAAAAGCAACCAACAAACAAAGAAAAAGAAACTCACCAGAAAACCCCACAAACTGATTAACAGAGAAAATTCTGTAATATGCCAAAAGCAGTTTAAGCTTTTACAGCCCAAATTTTCAGAAAAATAAATTTCCTTATTCCATCACAAGCACCAAGCTCATTTTTAGCACACTGCTCATTGTCATCTTGTGGCAAAATAAATTCTTTAGACAAGAAATAGCTCAGTGAGTGTTCTCGTACACTAATCTGGAGGTTCAGGGTCTTATCTGTTTATTTGCCAAAAAAATTGATGGTATTAGTTTATCTAAGATCCATGGCCATGGATTGTAGAATTGATGAGAAATTTCAATTTTCACAATTCTATGTGAAAGAAAAATATAGCATTTAAATGGTTAGGACATGCACAGATTATCTGACTTGTGTATTCAGGAAATAAATTTCATTTGTCTAATGAGATCTTGAATGAAGCAACAGAAGGGAGTCAGATGGCAAAGGGGGGAAAGGCAAGGTTGAGATGCAACCAAAGAAGTGGACTTGTTAAAACATAAAGGAATAAACACATAAAGGAATTATGTGTTCACATGGACCCACCAAGGGATTGGGATCATGGAATTCCATAAGACTCATCTTTATCTCCTGACTACATTATCAGACAATTATATTAAATTGTTTAATATAGGGCAAATACAAAACTGAACATTGCAACAAACTTATTACCTTGGAGATGAAAAGCAACCAAAATGTGCAATAAGAAATATAAAAGGAACAAGAGAGAAAAGCTTAACTCCAGAGTTTGCCTAAGACAAAGCCTTTAGAAGTCAGTGAAAGCAAAGGAGTTGAGCAGGGGTTGCCAAGATACCCTTTTATTCTTAGCTCAAAGTCAAAGCTGATAAAAGACACAAGTGTAAGATCCAGGATTTAAAATTCATTGAAAAAGACTGCCCAGATAAACACAAGTAAAGACTGCCAAGGTTAAGTTTGACCTTGCAGAATCTGTCTACTTAACCAAATCTCCAAGATTTTGCTGAGGTATCACTGCCATCACAAACCTGCTCTTCTGAAGGAGCCACATTGCTGGCCCAGGCCTCATTTCCTAAAGTTAAATCTTTGTTATTAACAACACAGGCATCAGCCAGGATTCAAACAGTTGACTTCCAGCACTACAGTTCATATTTAACAGTTCAAGATATTTTCATCTGCACAATCAAATCAGTCCCAGTGGGGGCCTCAGAGCTAAAAAACACACAATCACCAGATGCTGTTTGAAAAAAAAAACAACAAAAAAAAAAACAACAAAAAAAACCCCACAACCCAAAACCCTAAAAACCTAATTTTTCACGGTTGACACTCTTATTTCACATTTCTGTAGCAACAGATTGAATATGATATAAACTGTTTCATACCAAAAACCTAAATGACAGTCAAATGAACCAGTTATTTCCCCAGGGAAAACTTTGGTCTTTTACACTCTCTGGATTGTCTCATGTGTAGCTGGGTACTCACAATTAGAACACAATCTGTTACCTAAAATCTACTGCTTAAAAAGGTTTTAAGAAATGGCTTCTATCTCGAAGTTACTCATGGTTTTTCTCCCTACAGCATTCCAAATCTTGCATCCTAAAAGAAATTCTTTTCAATACATATATCCTTTGCAAATAAATGCAGATGGGAGAATGCACATAATCATGAAAAATAGCAAATGTTCATAAATAACAATCATACTAATTATAAATAAATCTGCATGAATTGTGCATTTTACTGACAACAGTTTCCTTATTCATATTTTAAGCTTTCTGTTTGATCACTATTGTGGTATTTTAATATTAAAACTAATTATAAACCGTTATTTAGGGTCTTAAATAATAGTTATTTTTGAAAACAATAAGCAGCAGCATAGAAATTTAAGGAAACCTTTACTGATGTACAGAAGTTCCACAAGATGTAATATTCTCCTAACTGATGATTCATATTTATGATCAAGATAAAATCATCAAAAGTGGAACACATACAGAAAAGTGAATTTCAATAAGAGTTATCAGTGATTTGCTGTCATGCAAATGAGATGACTCAAAGTTCTGTCTGATAGATAATAATTTCAAAATCCTGATTGGCTGCTTCAATGATGAAATACAAAAACATTCATAATTTTAATGTATTTGGAAAAGATGTCGGTGTTCACAAACCTAACAAATGAGTGGAACTTATGAAAATCACTGGGATGAAGTGATGAAAACTTCCAAGTACCACCCTACAAGAAATCAACAAAACTATAAATGAAAGCTGGGAATCAGTTATGCTGGACCATGCGAAAAAAAAAATCAATCAGACAATAGAATTAAAGAATAGTTCTCAGAGAAACTATCACCTCTGAAATCTGGAAGGTACAATTTTATTCTGTGAGAAATCTCACCTGCAGTATTGCCTCCAGCTTTGGATCCCACATATTGAGAAAAATAGAGCTGTAGTGCAGAACAAAATCAGCAATATGACTGAAGAAAATGTGCTTTGAAAGAAATTCTGACAATTAGGTTTAAATATGGGAAACAAAAAACTTCGAAACGGGCACAAAATATAATTCAAAAAATGTAAGGAAACATTGCAAATAGGACAGACTTCCTATACATCACATATATTAAGGGTGAAGTAAGAAAAAAACCTCTAACTATTGGAAAAGTAAAAAATGGAACATGATATTTAAGGTGGCACTGGAAGTCTGTCTCACTTTTTTAAGGCTGTTAGGGCCAGCTTTAGAATATTTTCAGGAAAATGACCCCAAAATGTTATAGTCTCATTTCACTGAAATTGCAATTTCTTCACAGTACATTAGAAAGTTTCTCTGGCTGCAATCAAACCTGGGGATAGCAGAAGATGGAAGAAGGAAAGAGTTTAGTTTTCAGAAGTCATTCTCTAACCCAGCCCTCTGCCCAGCTGCACAAATCACAGAATAATTTATATTGAAAGGCAACTCCAGAGTCACTGTCCAGCCCTGTGCTCAAAGCATGGAAAATACTGAAATTGCACCAGGCTGTTCAAGGCATTGTCCAGAATCTTTTAACATCTTCAAAGGCAGCAATTTTACAGCACTTTTGGACAACCTGTTCCAGTATCTGAGCACCCTCATTGTGAAATGGAATTTTTCTAGTACCTAACTGGGATTTAGCAGTCTCCTCATGACCCACCTTGCTCGAGGGGTCGGATGAACTTTGTTGACTGCTGTAACTCTCAGGCTTTGAGGAGGCTGCTCCTGGAGGCCAAGCAACTTCACCAGGACCAGGATCAGCATCCTTTTCCAACCCTGCCTTCCCCAAAGTCTCCTCTGCTCAGGTCCAGACTGATTATCCTGCCACATGCCTTCTTCATTTCCCTCAGGATTTTGAGCTCCATCATCTCAGGACAACTGCAGCCAAGGCTGACACCAAAATTCAAACCCTCCAGCTGGATCCTTTGTTCAGGGAGCAAATCCCACACAGCACACACCAAATCAAGCACCATCCAACACCTGTACACAGAAACTGTCCTTAAAGTATTTCAGAAATAACTGGACTAGACTGGACTTCTTCCAGTCCTTAAGGAAAAGTTCATCCAGCTTTGCTTCTTGTTTGGGTGGTCTGTAACAAAAGCACAGCACCTCACTCTGTTGGACAACTCTGTCCTTGATCAAGAAGCTTTCAATTGCCTCATCCCTCCTTCCCTCATAATTCCCTGTGCACACTCTAATTTCTCCTCCACATCCTTTTGCAAGTCCTGGTGTAAACACTGACATCTGTGATGTTAACTCACCTCAGCCCATCACCTTCCCATGTCATGCACAAAGTCAGGACAGAAAAGTTATCTGAGGAGCTCTAAATAGTTCAGAGATGAATGATAGCAAAGGGATCACTTGGCATTAGCACTCAAGAGACTTGCAAAAATGCCTCCTCTAGTAGGAAATATCAGTAATTTTAGCTGTTTCTAATTCTGCAAACACTTTTCTTCTCTTGGCTGCACTAAGGCTGACTCCTGAAGGAAAACAAGGCTAATGCAGCTGGACTATCCATCCATTTCTCTGCCTGTCTGTCCATCAATATAAACTCTCCTGACCTGTGTCCAATCACTCTGATGGAAGAAAAAGATCTCAGAAACCAAGTTTCTGAAACTTAGCAAAATAGAGAGAATTTTTTTTTTTTTTTTTTTTTACTGGTTCACATCTAAATATTGCTGCAGGAAATGAAAGGACGAAGCCAGAGAGATTCAGGTTGGGCATCAGAAGAATTTCTTTATGGAAAGGGTTGTGAAGCATCAGAAGCGACTGCCCAGGGAGGTGATGGAGTCATCATCCCTGGTGGTGTTCAAGAAAGGACTCAGTGTGGCACTCAGTGCCTGGTTTAGTTGGTGGTATTTGGTCAAAGTTTGGACTTGATGATTTTGGAGGTATTTTGAGGTCTTTTCCAACATTAATGGTTCTACAATGCTATCAGAAAGATTAACTCTAGCAGGGACACGACACCTGTGAAAGAATGTACACATTTCTTCAAGGATTTTTAAGCACATGTGACACTTGTTGCCTTTCATTAATCAGATGAGGTTTAGTTCCTGGAATAGAGAACAATCATAACAAGTATTAAAAACACAGAAATTAATGGTTGCACTGAATTTAACACACAGAACCCACACACTGTTCTACTGGTTTCTAAAGTACCGACTTTCATGTGCCACAATGGTTCTGGGATCAAAACTGGAGTTAAATCCAGAACACAGAATGGATGTAAACACTGTTGCCCAGCAACTGGAACGAGTGAGGATGAATTTTTACACCTTGACAAAATGATTACAACTATGCACTCAGTTCCAGTGTAAGAACTCATCTGTGCTATCATAGAATATTTATATCTTTTCATAAAACAGACATTTTCTAAGTGAGTTCTGGTTAAATATTGACATTTTTGCATAAAAGCAGCTCTCTCTGAAATTTTGCTTGGGGAATCTGGACTGAACCAGGCATTAGGAACCTCATTTATGACTGAAGCCTTGCCTTTGACAAATCCTGATCTGATTTAATCATCACAGGATGGTTAGGGTTGGAAGGAGTCACTGGAGGTCATTTTGTCCACCCCCTGTTCAAGCTGGGTCCCCAGAGCACAGGATTGTGTTCAGGACAGCTCTGGAATATCTCCAGGGAGGGAGACTCCACAGCCTCTCTGGGCAACCTATGCCAGTGCTCAGCCACCCTCACAGTAAAGTAGTTCTTCCTCACAATAATTAGTAATGACACATCATTTCAGATCACTGGATAAAAGCACAATTAAAAGTACAAACAGATAAAGCATGATTTGATTGCCATTCTTCTCTCATCTTCTGCCACCCCCTATCATGTGAATTCGAGGATGATCTGAGTGAAAAATATAAATCTCCTGGGAAGTGCTGAGTACCATCACATGGCTTGGGGGACTGTTTGCTGTACAGAATGTTTCCTGAAGAAAATCATGAGAAAGAGTATTTTTGACAAGCTAAGCACAAGATTTTTTTATAGAAATCACGAAATTTTTAGCAACACCATTGGTTTATTTTAACTCTAAACTGAATGTAATTTCTTATTAATAATCATAAGGCAATATTTTACTGCATTTAGAATTATTGTGGGGATTTTATGTTTAGAATGACTAAGTCATCACACAAGCCCTGTCTAAGCCTTAAAAAGCTACCCAAGATTAGATACATTACTAAATCTATAAAGAGGACTTGGAAATAAATTATTCTAATAAGTTCTGATTTACCCAAATTTAATTAAATATATGCAAACTCTCTAAATCCAGCTTCATTAATTTCTTCATGATTCAGTAACTTGGTGTGGGGGAGAATAGAAAAATCTGACCCCACAAATCTACTACTCATCAATCCTAACTACACTTCCTCAGTTCCCCAAAAGCTGGGAAAAACACACAGGATTTATGGCATGCCCAGTGACTCAGAAAAAGCCATTACAGGATGACCCAAGCATCGCCTAAATAATATACAGCACAATTAACCTTAAACAGTCTATAATTATGATAAGCTTCATAGTTCTAATTACTTCTCTTTTCAGTAACACTGCTGTGAAGTGAGCTGAATTATAAAATAAAATGTATCAGAGGGCATCTATTTTTATACTTTTAAAGCAAGTATTTATGAAAGGATATAATTTTCCAGCAAATATCCAGCTTGCTGTTAATCTCCAGACCTCTTGCTTGTTGCCTTTCTTCTTCCAGCTGCTTTGCATTCACCAACTGTGCCCCATCAGTTGGGGATTCTGGGAAGCTCTCAAAATTGAACTTGTCCACTTGGATAGCCATGCTGTAGCAAAGGAAAAGAAAGGAGAATAAGCCAACAACATCATCCTTGCTGATATTATTTCTGCAGAAACTACAGAGCACTGTGAACACAGGGGCTGCAATATCAATACATTGGTTTCAGTGGTACCCAGTCTGTAATTAATGATATATAAACCATATGGTTTATGCTACTGAAAACAGAAGTCTAAGCCTGTTGATGGTAAAAATGTTTTAAAAATCATCAATCAACACCTTAGTGACTTTGTGAGTGGTGCACAAGACATCTATTTTGCAGTTGCAAGCAGATGACCTCATTGTGGTTCTGCAGAGGTTCACCCGCCTCCACTCTTGGTAGGCTGAAGCTCCTGGTATGCTCAAAAAAGCAACAAGACTGGGCCAAAAGCTGAGGAATATGTTATTTAAAGTTGTTTATTAATACCAACCCATACAAAAGGGAAACAGAATATTATATATGAAAGTGTCTCCTGAAGTGAACTGTAACATACTTAGAGAGTCCAGTGGTTCCACAAGGCAATTTCCTCACTTTTCCTTGCAAAACTCAGGAAGGAAAAACAAAATAACCGCAGAAGTAGGGCCTTAATGTGCCCCTTTAATTTTTTTTTCAAGAGGACACTTCTCTCTTGCTTTGTCCATCTTCATGAATTACAGACCATATTAATTTCAATATCACAGTAAAATTCATTGGTAGCAAATGGTTAAATAATTGCTTTATTAAATGTACGGTAAGGCATAAAAGGTAATCAAATTAAATACAGTACACTATAATGCATACTAAATACTGATATGTTAAATTAGAATCACTAATCTAATATAAAAGAGAATTTAGACCAGTTCACATCACATGAAATGTGGTTATGGAAGATCTAATATACTATGCTGCCAAAACAGCTTTAATTTCCTGAATTGTCTGAAATAGAAAAATAATTAGAGAAGAATTAAAATATATTGCTCTTGAGATGACTTTGCACTTAAGGAGACCAACAACAGCTTTGAAAACCATTCAGGATGAAATGCAACTACAAACTGAAAAGCAGTCTGAGAAGGACATTTCACAAAAACACAGGATTACTATTATCCTTTTATCTATTTCTCCATATAAAGAAGGAAACATATTCTATGAATGTTGCCAAAAGGAAAACACCAGTAACAAATGTCAACAAGAAAGAGCTTTGAAATCCCTCCAGACTAGTAAATATTTTCTATAATTCTCATTAATTTAAAAGAATCTTAACCCCAAAAGAAACTGGGTGAAAACAGATGGCAATTACAAGGAATAATCTAGAGCTTGTGAAGTTTGCAGTGGGAAGATGAATTCAAACAGGTCTTATCAACACTGAGCAAAAACTGACATCTCAGGAGAAGCTCCTGAAGTTCCCCCCTTCACCATTCCAGTGGAAGGCATCCATGCCCATGGCAGGGGGGTGAAACTAAATAGCCTTTAGGGTCCCTTCCAACCCAAAGTATTCCATGATTTTATGACCAAAAGGTTCAAATACAGCACTCAGGCAAAGGTTTCTATAAGCTCCCACTTCTGCAGCCTGCATCTCTGCTGATCCTCACATCCCAAGGCAGAGGAATTAATCTGTTCCTTTCTAAAGGAGGGGTTGTTTTGGCTATTTTTAATGCAGCAAGAGATCATTAGAAGTTGTTCATTTGCATGCAGAGTCCATCAAGTCCTGGGCATATTCAAAAGCTAAACATGAGTTATAAAAGTGGATCACAGTAACTGCCAGAATCAAGCCAGAAATAAGGACCAGAATGAAAAACATCCAGATACAATCTGAACATTGGGTTCTGAAGAAAAATTATCAGGCCTGAAACTATGACTAACAACATCAATTCTTACTGGCATTGAAGTATGATTTGATTCTGCAAAGGCAGGATGGGTTTCCTGGATTTTGCACAGGCAATGAACATAGAAGACACAACTGGAATATTTTGAATTTCACAGTCTTTGTTTCTGAGATCACTCCACCCCTCTGTAGCACATGAGCAGGTGCAAACCCAGTACTTAATTTCTATGATATACACTACAATGCTTATATTCTCACAGAAATATAGTTAGTTTCCTATAGCCATATTTTAACACATTTTCTTTGCTTGTGGACAGTCAGAAGTATTTAGAATCCATCTCTGAAGGAACCAGGAAAATAGCTCCTATCTAATTAATGTTGCGCTTTTCTAACTGATTGATATTTGAGAAAAATACTCCTGCCTCACAATATTTCACATGAAACTGCAGCATTCAGATTGCATTCCTCTGTTGAAGGATCATTGCTGGCAATATGGTAATTTTTGTCTGGAAATTAAATATGCATGTAAGCACGTTGTACCCCAACAGCCTCCAATAAATCCACATCAGCTTTAGAACACAGCCTGGATTGCTCTTAACTGTTCATTGTGCATCTCTGCTTGAAGAAACTTTTATTAAGCTCTAAGTTACAGAAAACTTTAGTAAACAGGGCTCTCAGTACTCAGAGACTCTATTAATCAGATCTTCTAACCATGTTTTTATTTATAATGTTTACTCTGTATTTAGCACAGTGGCACCTCACGTCACATGAGAAGCTACAAAAACACCCCCAACAACACACTTGCCAACTAGAAAGTGAAGAGTCCGAGTAAAAGAGAAATACAGAGAGAAAAATATCCCACAAAACAGTACTATGAACACAGCTCTAGGTAGGATCTATGAAAGCAATAAACAGAGATAAAATGTTTCAAGACTATAGTTCCTCTCAATGTAAAGCACACCGGAACTAAATCCTTGCACTTTTTGTTAAACGTATCTGCCTTTTATCATCCGTATTCTGCTTCCTCTTGTGCTAAAAATATTCATTGCAAGTTTTGTCTCTGCATTTTTTATCTGTAATGTTGCTTCAGTATTTTTTTCTTCAGCCTATGGAACATGTGGTACATGGAAAGGCTTTGCACAAGAATCAAAACAAAAACTAAATACCATAACCTAAATCAGTCATTCATCCTGAAAAATGTACCCCTACTCAAACCCAGCTTCTTCACTTTCTTTTTAAATATGAAGATTTCTCCCATGTCAAGGGATGCATTTCACCAGGGAGGTGTTAATGAGTGGACAAACAACTCCCAGAGCCAGTTGATGGAAGGAGAAAATGGATAAATTGAACAATGAATTACAATCAGCAAGTGAAAAAAGGATCTTTTTCAACTTTTAAGTGATCTCTAGAGATCACATAGACCTCACCCTGAAGAAGGAGAGGGCAGTGAAAGGCAACCTTTTGAACATCACCAACTTTGTCACTGGGCTGAGCATCAGAATAATGAGACTGAAATGTATTTTAGCCATAAAAGTCATTCTCTGCTGTCTTCTGCAGTTACTTTGTGACCTGTTTCCTGTCAAGAGTTCTCTGCACTTCTCCCCAAATTTGTCCTTGCTCGTTGTGATATACAAGAATCTATGGAATCTATATAGAAAAAGGTAAAAATAGACAATTCAGTCTGAAAGAGGCATTCAATTTACTGCAAACAGGCAGGATAATGACGGCTCACATTGTGCAAGGGCACCTCTTCCTTGCCCTTCACTGTAATTATGGATCAGGGAAAGCAGAGATCTTAGAACTCAAAAGTTTAGAAATAAACTCATTCCAGGAAAAGGGACTAGAATTCCATTTTAACTTCTTTGGAGTTATCCAAATTTCCTACTAGATGAGCTTTCAATAAATAATGAGACATTTGTATAAAAACACTGCATTATGAAAAAAAAAAAAATCCAATCCTGCAAATGCAAAACAGGTTTTCTTTCTCTCTGGCCAAACCTGTCTGAGCAGGAGGAGGAATAAAGCAACAACAGTTTTCATGAATAATGAAACAATTGTGTTTTGAAACTACTGGATTTTGTCACGAAACCAGCCCAAGCCGTTGTGACAGCTCCTCAGACAACTGAGCATTGTTACAGGGATGCAAATTACTCAAATACAGATTAAGTGGATGAAGAGGAGAAGGTCAGCTCATTGGTAATGCTGATGATGTGTCTGCACGGTATCATCTCATGTCATCTGTCAGGATGGCTTACAGGGAAAAAAGTGACAAATCTTCTCATGGCACAGCCAACATCTTAGTGACAGTCACCTAAAGTCCTATTAAAGTCACAGTGCAGAGCTGCTAAAGGCACTGGACAGCTCATTTCACCTCTTCTCATAAAAAGAGTTGCAACTTTACTGGAAATCCTCTCCTCCCCTGAGAACAAAAGGATTTGCAGGGAGGAAAAGAAGTTCCTGCAAATGACATCACGACTGCTCCCCAGCCAGTGGCTCTCAATTCCCCCTTTCCCAAAGCAGTGCCAGTCAAAATCCAGCAGCACTGACACCTTCACAGAAATAGCAACTGGTAGAGAAAATTAACAGGTGAAAAACTGAGTAAGGGAGCATCACTGGGCGTGCTGCAAACTCCTGCCTTTGTTCCTGGGAGGACAGTGGGCAGGTCCCAGGCAGATCCTGTACACCAGTGACGCACCTCAGATCTTTCCATGTCCTCTTCTAAGAGTATAAATCTATGAAGTAAAATTAATTATGTGATACTCTCCAAATAAAATGAGGTTAAAAGCAGGCATGGTATTAAAAGAAAAGCAGCAATCTGGTCAACATAAATAGATTTCATCTTTCATTAAGTAAATAAAACACTGCTGCTTAGCTTGGAAGAAAAAAATATAGAAATAGTCCTTATTTAATTATCCTTAGGAAGAAACAATACAACAGGAACCCAAAAACTCTTCCTCATGGCTAACTACCTATTTAAATACTACCATCCACAGATGAGTTTGCAAGCTGCTTCCAAAATGAAGCTGACAGGAGGCAGTAGGAGACTTTATTCAATATTATGCTTCCTGTTCATCCTCCTTTCTTATATAAAGTAGACAGTAGGGACACTGTACCAGACCATGTTACTGCCACTTATGCAGAATGCTTACGTGCATGAAGAGTCCCTGTGCACTCAATGATTTTATATTTCAGGAAAATCTGAAGTGAGGATGATACTCTCATTCTCACATTCAAGAGGGAAAAAAAATGCAAAAGGCAAGTTTCCTTTTAAAACTCTGCTGGATACTTTCATTGTGCAAATCTCACTTGTAATATATAACATCATATTTCAGGTACACATAATTCCACCCTAAATACAAGTCTTGCAGTTAATACCAAACTGGAAGTGATGCCCCAGTAGATAACAATATATAACAGGCAAAGAGGGACCTCAAGAATCAAATCTCTAGTGAGGTGAATACATATCTATCATTGCTTGGAAAGAATAATGTAAAGTAATGCAAATTAATATATACCTTGTATTTACTTGTAATTACTTCACAGATTTAGAAATACAATCTGTATTTCACTCACTACTATAAAATACAATGTAAAATTCAGTGGCTCAAGTGACCCACAAGTAATGATCTCTCCTCCTGGCCTAAAACTGACTGCAGAAAGAAAAACGATAGCTTTAATATCTGAACCGTGCAGAGCAGAAGATAATTTTCTCCATTAATCTTGAGAAAGGTCAATTAAATTTAAAAATTTGCATTTAGAACTTTATTATTTATTTAAAATAATTGAAGAGGAGATAAAAGTCAAACTATAGTGCTGAAGTCTGCAATATTCAACAACTTAAACTTATCTGAGCGACAACATTTCAGACAATAAAAAGTTAAACCAGGAAAAAAATGTTCCACTGCATATAATGTAACATTTGAAAATGGAACAGTGCTAAGAGATAGCTGGCTAATCTTCTGCTTAAATGTGATTTTACTATGCGTGCTGGGCATATAGCTTCTTCATTCCTAACTCCAAATCCAAAAACCATAAACTGCAAATGAAGAGGCAGAACAATTAACTTCAGCTTGCCTCTTTTTTCACTTGCCCATTTAAATAATTTGGACTCCCATGGCAATCACCATGCAGCAAAGCTGTTAGCTACCTAAAGAAATACGAAATTTAAAATAGTAATAATTACCGTTATAGCCTACTTTACGAATACACCAGTTTCCATAAGGGGCATAAAGGACCATTAATCAATAGCCTTTCATTAGGAAATTTGGACAAGCCTAAGTACAGTAATATTTAAAGACTGAGTTAAATACCTTCCCTTTATCACAGCTGAACTATGCACGGATTTCAAAATTCTCTTTATCCAAAATAATGCCATACTGTACCTCCTACCTCTCTCTCAGTGGAATACTAATAATTAGAGAAATAATTATCAAAATATATATGTTCATATTCAGCTGCTCATTTGTGTAATTCATTATTGCTTTCATATGGCAGGAAGATCAGAAGAAAACATATGCAAATGAAAAACATGAAATTTTGTGCCAGATATAATAAAAAAGACCAAAAAAACCTCAATTCTGCAGTCATGCCTGGTTATCACTCCAGCTGTCAGAATCTCCTCAGGAAAAGATTGAGAAGATTGCCCACCCCAAAATATAAACAGTAGAAATAAGAGTGGAATGAGGTCAGTACTTCTGTTCAAAGCATCTTTTCCAGGGAGCCTCAAGAGAAGGAACCAGGTGCCACCTGGTGTAAATGGGATTTTCATTCTCAATCTGCTCACACTGAGTATTGAGGGAAAAAACCCACCAAATGTCTCTGCTCCTGGAAGTCCCAAAGAAACCAGAAATGCTGGTCAGGAATCACCCCTGGATCATTGCCCAGCCTGGGCTCTGTCCTGACCCAGCACTGATGGCTTTTGATGGTCCCAGAGCCCTGCAGGGTGATCCAAAGGAATGGAGTTGGGTGTGTGCAGCACCCCAAAACACTCAGAAGGATCTCACATGATAAATCTGCACATGATAAATCTGGAGCATCAATTCACTTTGACTTATGAGAAAAAAGAAAAATTCCCAAATTCCCAGGGCTCCTCTTTTAAAGGAATATGACTGTGACATGTGGCACCCAACTGGAAGGTCACTTCAGAGAAGATGCTGAGATCCAACTCAAAAAACAAACTAGGGGGCAAAAACCCCCAGGCCAGCCTGTACATCTGGGAAATTATTCACATGAGAAGGGTCCATCTCAGTGACTACTCAAGGGAAAATGCAGACATACAGAGCTTTACATACAACATAAGGAAAAATGTAAGTTTTTCACAAAGGAAGTGACTCAAACATTTTTTGAGTAGAATGATAGGATGCATGAATGCTCAGCGTGCAAGAATACACATTTTGCCATGGACTGTCACTTCAAGATACAATTAAACTTTACATTCATAATGAATTATTAATTTACCATCTACTTGCTTGTCTTCTCTTTTTATACACAAAGGTAACATTCTCCCTTTTCCCAGAGCACTGCAGCAAAAACTCACCTAGAGATGATTTAGTGTAATAAACAAATTCTTTTCCAAGTCACTGTTTTCCCAGTAAAACCTGTATCATTTTATCAGACCTGCAACATTCACATTTTCTGTTCAGGGCACTCACTCTTCGGTGAGTCCCTGGGAGAGTCAGTATTTTATGTCAAGCTAACCTAGTCCACTGACTTTAAAATGTTTATTTTGCCACAGACATTGATACTTTTCACCTCTAGAGTTGCACAGATCTTATTACAGATTCTCAAGTCCTAGATGTAAGTTTTCTGAGTGATGCCATACTTAGAAAAGGAAATCTAGAATCTCTGCCAAAGAGCAAAGCTGGAGGAACAGTCAGGACATCCTCAGTTTAAAAAACCAAAGCACCAGAACAGCAGTGAACATCTCCCAGCAAAGCAATGTGGTCCATGAGGTTGAACCTACAGAACTTACTCTTTAACCAGTGACAGGAATAATGTTCACAGACATGAGTGGGACCACAAAAGCTTTAATCATGCTCCAGGAATTTCAGCTCACAGTGAGCGTGTCACAGGTTCCACAGCAGTCAACTGCTCAGCACTAATAACAGAAACGATGCACATCTCACTCACCCACACACCATTTCACCTAAACAATTTTGTTTTCCCCAAAAAATCACTGTACATATTACAAGTTTATTTAATGTTTTCACCAGCAATGACACCTGTATGTGTGTTTAGAAGCATGCTCAGAAACAAGCTATTTTCAGAAGACAAACCAGCAGGGATTGCCCACCCTGGAGAGGGAAATGCACTCGAAAGACCTCAGAGCAACCTTTCATTATTTAAAAGAGGGTTTGAAGAAAGATGGGGACAGATTTTTCCTCAGGACTTGTAGTGATAGAAAAAGGGATAATGGTTTTAAACTGGAGACAATAATGGGTAATAAACCAAGGTGCTGCTTCTACTGCTTCTGTTGCTTATTATACTCAGCCTTTGGCAGCCCTGGGTCCAGCTTCAGCCAAATGCAGAGCTGGGATTGCCTTCACTTTCATCTCATCACGTTTATATTGATTTACCTTCCCACACTTTGCCCCACATATTGCTGAGCTGTGTTACTTGTCTGATGTGCATTACCAGTTTATCAGAGAATGAGCAGAGCTCTAAAATATCTTGTTATTTTAGCCAAAACTCCCTATGTGGAAATCACCATCCCCAATAAGTGCATTGCCAGGTGCCCTCCTAGTCAGTGAACCTTGAGCTTGAGCTCCCCTGGGAAAGGGCAGCAAAGCCAAATGTCCACCAGCCTCAGATATGAACACTACAGCTAGAAATTCAATACTTATTTAATTATTGTGATGGAATGATACTCATTTAGGAGCAGTTTCCTGCCACATTAACCTCCCTTGGTCAATGAGGGTGGTAGAGACCACATATTATAAATGGATAATGGGTCCTGCTCACGCATGGCCTGCTGTCCAGGCAGTGACCAACCCATCTTCAAAGAACTAAAGCAAATTAAGCAAACCCACTGAAGTCAAATGAGATCAAGGGGATTTTTACTCCTGCTTCCTGTGGTTCAGAAATAGCTTGAATATAGTAGTCTAAATTTTAGACAGAGAAAGTTCACCTGTCAGCAAAGCTGTGCTTGGGAAGCTTTCACAGGATCTCAGAGGTAAAACCAGGATTTTTGGTGCCACTTATAAAGCAACTTTTCTTATCAACTTCATGTACACAAGTCTTTTGTATGAGAATGGATTTCTTCATTCCATTTGGAGGAAGTGAGGGAGAAGGAACTATAAACACTACAAGTTATGAGCAGTCAGCTAATGGTGTCTGACTCAGACACTCTGGTTTTAAAAATCCACTTGTCCAACCCCTTCTTATCATGGCAGGGACAAAGCCTCCAGCTGAGGAACAATTTAAAACAAAACCCCCAAAATATGACCTTTCCATATTACAAGTTTACACTGAAGGTATCATTTAACGTCTGCTACTAAACTTCTTCAAAATTTTCATGATTTTTAAGAGAAAGTATTCTTCATAAAATGAAGAATACCATAACCATAACCACGATTAAGGAGTGCTATAACTTTCCATATAAGTATTTCATTCATATTTACTTGAAATAACGCTTTGGAAATGTCTAGCTTTAAAAATATGGAGATTTTAGACAAACCCTTATAATGTTTTATAAACTGAAAAGAGATTATTTCAAGTAAAACACTAACATGGTATTACTTAGAAGCTTTGGCAAGGTTTTAAAATATTTAAATATTGAAGGTGAGTTTTTTCTGCATTTATGTTTAGCATAAAAATTTTAAAAGTCTTTTCATTCACCTAAATCTAAATTTTATGAACTACGAAACAATTTCAATCAAGATTCTGCTATTTTCTTTTTATTTGTAATATTCCTTTACATATCATAAAAGTCCAGAAGATGATGGTATCTAAACATCTGCCAGACAAATTTCCTTTAGGAAAAAAAGGGAAACTGTGAGGTAAAATTCAAAGATATTGAAATAGAAAACAGTGCTTTGCCATCTCTTTTATGAAAATTACATCTACTTTTCACTCATTGACCAGATTTGTCTGACTATAAAAAACGCAGGCTTATCTAGATTTAGGCATTTATTTTAAACTGAATTCCTGTTTAAGAATCAGATTTTTTCCTCTACCTTTAAAGAATGGCAAAATTATCATAGTTTCACTTCCAGCTTATGAGAGAGTTGAAATGCATTTTTATATAGATCACCAACATGATTTTTCTTAAAATCATCCTGTGCCATCAGGCTCCCAGTTCCTGCCAAGAAGACAGAACCCCCCAAAAAAACACAGAGGGCACAGACATGAACACACACAGAGCTTTGGGCCAATGTGACAGTTCAAAGAAAAAAAAAATTGTTGTTCTTTTCCATCTACAAAAAGCAATTTAACATAGAAATTCCAGACCCAGATTACCCAAAAAGGACAGACTGCTACTACCAGAAAAATTGTACCCCAAAATTGGGCAGCAGTTTTATAAACCTCCCCATACACAGCTGAGAAGTCACCATGGTTCTGATGCACTAATTTGCCCTGAGTTACTCAATTAAACAGTTATAAATGGATTAGAGGGTTAACACTAAAACTGAAAGTACATTATTATTAAAATTGGGTGTACATATCCTATTTCAAGCAAATAATGCTGTAAATACACAAAGCAAAGTTTACACAATCTGCTTTGTTCTCAATATAAGCCTTTCACACAAAAGATTTCCTTTCATTACTTACTATTCTCCATTTCTCTTCTTCCATACAACTACAAAAGAGATGCCATCAAGCAAGTAAATCGAGGAATAAAGCTGCAGAGATTTTTTACTCCCGTTTATTCCCATTGAGCCTCCCTCAGGGATATACAAATTGGAAATTGCTAAATTGTCATCTAATAGGCAGAAACAACGTAGGCGAGACCAATTAAGTAAAAGGCAGAAAGTTGTATTACACATGTAATTAAATTAAATTCTTTGACTAGACTGCATTAGAATCATTCCCAAAAAGGACAAAGCTCGACTTTAATCAGCACATGACACATTGTAGAACACGTCTCTAAAATAGTACATTAGGAGCTTGGACATTACTAAAAAGAGCACTTTTCTTAATTATAAATCAAGTTACTTCCAGGTGGTAGGAAATTGGCTAAACAGCAGCATTCCCTCCTAAACATACAGGACTTTAATGATGCATAATTGACTATAAAGTAATAAAAAGTAGTTTTCTTCTCTTTTTTTAGCTGTAATATCCTTCAGCTGGGTTCCTGCACACATTTTTTCAGTGGGACTGTTCTCTTACAGAGATTCTCAGAACCCAGGAAACCACCAGATCAAATCACCACCTCAGCTGCCAAATGTGAGTGACAATAACTGGGGATAATTTGGCTTGTAATCACAAACATCTCAAAAGGAACAATGCAGTGGGGAAGAAAAAAAGTGCAGCGTAAACAATTCTGACTTAGAAGGTTTGGGTTCTTCATCTCTTGCTATTCTCAGCACTGAGGCCAAAAACTGCTCAGCCTTCTCCTCCTACCACTGCACAGCCCCTGGAGCTGGAGCCCAGGCTGGGATGGAAATAAATTCCAAAATGCAGATACAAGAGACTGTCCTGGGCTACAGGAGGCAGGGGAGGAGGAGAAGCAACATTTACCTCTGCCCATGGTGCTTTTCCACACTGTTTCTTTCTAGAAATTGTCTAAAGCAGGCAAAAAGCCACCAGCATCCCATTTTGAGAACAGCACTATTGAGTTAAACCATAAATTGTTCATCTAGATGATAATCAGAATATCAGAAATGGATTGACAGCTCTAAGCACAAACTGCCTTTTGGAATTAAATCAATTCTGTGATTGTCCAGCAACCAAAAGGGATAAACATTTTCACAACCTCTGTACCCTGAGCCAAATTGGTATTTTCCTACCTGTAATTCCCAGTAACCCACTTTTTATCTATTTCTTTTTTGTTATGTTTCTTAGCTAATACCATTTCAATGGCAAATCTGTGACTTTCTGTCTAAAGAAAGTTCCTATAGGAACACATTTGCCAGGCAGGCTGAGAAACCCTGGTTGAAGCACTATCATTACTTCAATATTGGAAAAATCAGCTTATTATTTATGTCATACATATACACAAATTAAAATGGAGACTTGGAAAGGAAACAAAGTGATTTGCTTTCTTGATTGAATAGCATGGAAATGCGGAAAATGAAAAAACCACATGGCTTAAATTGCCTTAGGAAAAAATTAACCCATTTATATGAAAAGAACAAACAGCTTTTAAAAATTATAGATATTTTTAAATGCTAATTATTTGTATAAACCAGTTCCTGTGCACAAGGGATCAAACATAAGTGAGTTAGTGTAGCTGACAGCAGCAGTGAGAAAAGCAAGAGGCCACGAGAAAGACAAAAACCAGGGCTTGTTTTGGTGAGCCTGTTCTGAGGACAAGTAGTACAGACATAACCCACTGTCTAATGTCACCATGTGCTTGCAAATATCACTGTACAGGAGCCCAGCCTGCACAGCCTCTCAGATAATGCCAGATAAATGGCAAGAAGCTCTCCTTCAAATTACAGATGTATGGTTCTTCCCAGATAGGGAGACAACGTCAAAATGGAGGCGAGAACACAACAAAAAGACTGCTCTGAACCCACATGGAATGGCCCTAGAAACAATGAGCACTGACATAAAAATATTCCTCATGTAAATTCAAATTCCATCATTAGAGCCTGCACACATGTATTTATTGCCTGCTGTCACCATGTAATCAGCAGTCACTAATCACCCCATAGCTTACTCTCATAAAATTCTCTATTTCATATTGGAGATAATGACTGAATATTCCAAAGTCCCATCCAATATAAGTCCTTGTGATTCAGAAAGAAAATAAGTGGCAGTTTGAAATAAGCTGCTAGTGATGCTCATCTTAAGAGATGCTTTCCATCAATACATCCAGAGGTAAAAAGGAAATATTGGTGAAGTGTGATGTAGATTTATTGTGCCTGATATTGTTGGGCCTGGCAGAGTTGCTGTAGGAAGAGATGGGGTAAAGGCTGGTCATGAGTAACACAAAACACAGTAATAATAAGCAGGTTAGAGCATTATTTAAAGAACACAGGACAGCTCAGTATTTTATTATTATTATTGATATTTTAAAAAACATCTCAATGACTTACCACAAATTTCCCTTTCCAAATTTACTACTTCATGAGTCCAGATTCAAATGAAATATAGGACTTCACTCACAACTTCCATCATGATGCCTATGCTCTTCTATCTTAAAATTAATGGGTTTGAATTTCTTAATGTTCACCTTTCATTTCATTTTACATACACACTGTGCTTTTCCCTCCAGTGGATAATAAATAATATACAATATAGAGTGTAATGCCTGGGAATAAATCTAAACTGAATTCAGGGGGGAAAATGAAACAGAGTTGTTACATTCGTGTCAGGATCCAAAACAGTAAGGTCTGATCAAGCAGCTAAAAAGACAACACTTGTAACAATAATGGGTATCAAATATGTAAGAAGAGGGGAAAAGAAAAACCCACCAAACTCTAAAGATTTCCAAGTGCATGGACTTAAAAATGGTGAAACATTTACTCAGTCTTTCAGTGTCACTGCATTCTTTTACTCACATTTCCTCCAAAGGTTGGTAGATCTCATAATGCAGTTTCTTCTCTAAGGGTGAATACTTTGATTGTTTCATGATTTGTATTGTCATAAACCTTTTTACAACAATAAATTACCCTTTCTTGGGACAACTTTAGTAGAAATGTAGGTTTCATGATGTGAAGGTACAAAAACATTTCGTGTTTTGATGTACCCTTTTTATTACAGTGGAGAAATCACCTATTCTCAATCTCAGTTCTATTAATAATTAAAAAGGGTTTTTTGCAGCACAAAAGGTTTTTTGAAATATTGACAAATCTTTAGACAACACCTTTGTCCTGCCCATAAATGCTCATTGCTTAAAGTGAGTGAACTTGAGGCATAATAACACTTTGTTTGATATGCACTTCTATTCTAAAAAAACTATCCTACAGTTTATTGGGTCACTGACTCCAAATCAAATTTCTTTTGTTTATCATTTAATTCCTTCCTTCCAGTCTTCTAATCTCCACACTCAGATTATTAATGTTTTTTTCTATTCATAACTATCAATAACAAACTTTTCCAAAGTCACTGTTATTCCCAGAAGAAGATAGAATGCAAAGAAAGAAAAAAATCTGGCCAAGGAACTAGAATTCAGTTAAAAGTTCTGTAGATAATACATGGCCCAGCCTATAGTGACTCTCCATATCACACTCCTACACCCCAGTAGGTAATCAGTTTTTAGTATTTAAAAATATGGAAATTTATTAATCAGAAATTGGAAGTTCTTTTAGGATGCCCATGCCCATGTCATACTTACCTCTGATTTAAGTCACCTTTTCAGCCTCAGCCCTATAACCTCACTCAACACCTCACTCAAGCCCTGACCCATCCACATGCTGCTGGAAAATGACCCAAAAAAGGACATTGTAATTCCCTGCCCTCCTCCAGCTTCTCTCAATGTTCAAACTGAATTCAATATTAAAAAAATGAGACAGATAAAGGAAAAAAAAATCAGCTGAGTATTGCAGGTCTTACAGAGTTTGTCACCAACTCCATCAAGCCGGGTGTTAAATCATTCTCTGGCCTCTCCACCACCATTAAGAGAGGAGTTGCATCTTTTCCTCCTGTCAGTGCCTGTCTGGCTGATTTGGGGTGAATTCACCACTCAGTTAAGTGCAGAGAGGCTCCCAGACCATGCACTTTCATCCTGAACTTCAGGGCATTTTCATAAATCAAAAGATCAAGCAGATGCAGGAAACTCACTTATGATAATATGAATATAATTACTGCAGCCTCAATGAGTTCTTCCTAAGGTATTTTCAGTAAGAGCTGGAACTGAGGTAAAGCATCCATCATTAATCAATAATTAACCAGTGAATCAGACACACAGCTGGGCTGGGCCAGTAAAACACTCACAGCAGAATCCAAGCTTTGGTTGACATGCCCCACACATGAAATTCCAGGAGTGTTCAGTGCTGAAAATTGAGTAAAGGACATTATTTTTGATGTTACGTTTTCTGTTTGGAACTCAGAAATGGCTCAAGCACATCAAGGTGCTTTGGGCTTCCCTTTACACTGTGAGCACCCACCAAGACTTGGAACATGATGGAGCCCAGAGCTCCAAAGCACATGGAACACAGATCCTGTCTCCTAACCAGAGGAAAAACCTTAACAGGGTAAGGGCTGAAGATGAAAGGCTCCTTTTCGCAGATGCTGGCCATGACTCATCATCAAACAAAATGCATGGCTCAAATTACCTCCAGTAAGTGAAACAGCTGCACAACCATTTCTAGAAATCTTTGTACCTGTTTGAAGTAATGACAAAAACCCCTTCACTTAACCTGAAGTGCCCATATCCACTGGTGCAGAGACCTCCATTTGCAGCCTTAGAGTTACAGAGAATCCTACAGATCCTGGTACAGACAGGGCTCCTCACCTATGAAAAACTGATTCTATTTACACAAGAACATGCAAAATATGAAAAGCACACCAGCCCCCCACAGAAGATGGATAGATACAAATCAGTTTTCCTCATGAAGAGATATGATTTTATTTCAACCTCAATCACAGTACTTAAATTGAATCAAAATTTTCTGAAATTCAGAATTAGTCTCTGTACTTTTTTTTCTCCTTGTTACCACAAAACAGCTGCTGTAAAACTCTGTGCTACTCAAGTGAGAGGAAACCTTGTGAGGAAGACACCGAGTAGCATTTCCAAGCAGCTTTCATAAGCCTTTTGCTGAGAAGGATGGAGGAAAAACTGGTGGGCAAAGCAGTTGTTCTCACCAGCAAAGTCCAGCAGTGCTGTCTTCACTGGTGTTGAAACACCCATTAACCTGAGGGAAGGTGACAAAGAGGATGGTTCTTGGAAGATCTGGGATGCCACCATTCTTGCTGTGTTTCAACAAGTACCCCCAAGGCAGAAAAGGGAGAAAGACAATCTCTTTGTGGAGCTGAAGATCCTTGCAGGAGCTCCATCCCAGGGTCAGAGAACTGGTGGCAGCTTTTGCAAAGCCAGCTCAAGCCTCAGAGGCCCTCAACAGGCACAAGGAGCTGCATCTTCCTGCTCTCCAGCTCCTTAAACAACAGGATCTCTTATTGGCAGAGTGCTTTGTCTCTTTCTCACTTCTGAGAAAACAAAATTTAATCTGCAGGATGTGCCCACTGCACCCACGTGTGACACAGCAGTGACACAGATCTGCTGATTCAGCACATCAGCTTCAACAGCCACATTGGGAATAACGCTGTGCATGGGGAGAATTCCAGGGATCTCAGGGATGCAGAGAGGTGATACACTCCTATTAATATAACTGTGTTACCAAGAAAAGGCTTGCAAGGTGTTCTTGGGAAGTTCTGGGGAAGCTTCATGGAAAGACTGAGACTCAGATTTCCCTGGAATGAATGAAGAACAGTAGAGGCTGCAGTAGAGCAACGATGGCAGAAATGCTCAAAGGCAGAGCCAAAGCTGAGGAGGACAATTTTCCTCAATGTTCCTGTGAACACTGAGACCCTCCTCAAGACTGGCTGTTCTGAGACTTTCATTGTTTTCATCTTAATAGAGGAAACCAAGGAAAGATCAAACATCAAAAATCGAGTGAGACCATCAAAGGCCAAGAGCTTCAAAGTCGACATCCACAAATTCAAACCCCCGTACAGATTTTTGTCAAAGCTCCCAGAACACAAGCAAAGCAATATTCTAGAAGAGACAGCAATGGAAAATAAATGCAGCTGCAATGTCATGCTAAGAATGACACAGGTAGATTTAATCTCCACCAGCAGATACGCACATCTTTTAAGGGCATTAATTAATTTAGAAGGAGAAGTTGAAGTATTTAGTGACAAGCAGAAGGAAGCATGTCCCTGTTAGAAAGCATTCATAGTGCAATCACTGAAAGAGAAAAAAAAAGCCCATCTATATTTATTTTAACAACACCAAAATGCGTCAAAAGCCAACTACACAAAGAGAACTGACGTAGTTGCTGTAAAGCATTGTTTCCACAGCCAGTTTTCATTAAAAGAAAAATACTGCAGATCCTAGACTTCGATCAAATAATGTGTGCAGAACAAGCAAGGTGTTTTGTGAGCTTCCAAGACAAGCTTCTCTCAATCCCATCAGGAAAAAAACAATACAAAAAGACAAAATGCAAGTCATTGCTGGTGAAACTGCCCCTCTACCAGTACCTTACACATTGGTCTTTCTCTGGGCACGTTCAATTGTGAATTTATTGAAAATTTAATGATTAATGTGCAGGTAGTTAGGGTATCTATTTTTTTCTTTTTCTGGTTTAAATTGCTGATTCAAATCTTGGGCCATTTTAGGTAAAGCTCAGGGCTTGGGTTTTACCCTGAAAATGCACTGTTTTTCAAAAGTGTCTACAAATATAGCATAAAGATGATACACAGTACAAACTATAGCTGTTTGGGTTTTTTTAAGGCAGAAAGCCACACAACCAGACCAAAGCAGCCAGAAGCTGCTTCCCAGCAAACATACAGTTGCATTGAATCATTAAGCCAACACAAGGCTTAAAAGAATAAATCTCAGCTTTTAAGTGCAAAATAGAATTCAATTTTAACCATTGAGCCATGACCACTGCCTCTTTAACAATGCTATAAAAAGCCACTTGGCTTTTCAAATTTAAAAAAGTCAGTGTCACATAAATACGCTCACAAAAGACCTAAAAATAACTTTAAGCTGCCCACCCTCAAGGTCAGAAGGAGCAGATGCAAAGAAATAAAGCTGTACAAAGAGCTTCCAATAGGAAAATAATACTGACAAAAGTCAAGGTGCTGCGACTGGTCCACAGCTCTCTCTTTACAGTTCTGTGTCCACTTCTGCTGAGTCCTACCCACACAGCTCTCATCAGTGAACCACTTTGCTGCTGTTGAGAGAACACTCATTCAAACTTATGAACTGAAAACAAACTTTGGTGCAAGTCCTTTCTACTCTTTACAAATGATGTACTGAAGGAGAATAAAGATGGACATATCTGAGGTGCACTAAGGCAGAAATCAGTAACTTTCAGCATTTCAGTGTGGTACAGAATGGCTCATTACCATGAATGCAGAGCTCACAAACAACGCTGATCCTGCTACATCAGGAAACTTCTCCATGTGGATCTGTGCTAACAGATTCCTCTCCAGCTCCTGATGGAAACGACATCAGTCTCATCACAGCCCAACCATTCCTTTAACACACTTCACACTTCTCGGAGTAGAAAAACAGAGCAGAAATAGTGGCAGTGATGGTGGCTCAGATTGCCTTAAGAATTTCCTTTTTTTGGCTGTAACAGGTCCACACTTGGCAGAATGTCCTGTCACAAGGGAGAGACTTGCTCTTTGTGGACCTTGAAACACAATCTAACAAGACCATCAATAACTGTGCTCTGAACACCAGTAAAGTGATTCCCTGACACAACAGTTTTGGGATTTCAGTGATTCTGCATTGAGCTGAGTTTATGTGGCTTGCAAAAGATGAAGGACCAAGTCTACTCTCCTGTGATTTGAGAGTCTGATTTAAGGAATCTAAATATTTCAAATCTGATGTTTCAAGCATGCTCACATCCCCTGCAGCTACACTTTTTTTGTTGCTTTAATTATTATTATGCTTTTTTTAATGCTCTAATATTTTCCTTTAAAATGGGCACAGAAAGTATTCAATTACTGAAGCAAGAAATCACGGGCTGAAACAAAGCTGTGAGAAATACTGCAGCCTGTCAAAGGTGATAAGTGCCTCTGATTATCCTTGACTGCATTCCCTAGGCTCAGCATTTCATTAAACAGCAATGCTCTCTTTTAAAAATAGATTTACCACCATATCCTGAGGGTCTTTCCTATTTTTAGCTAAGGCTATGCACAAAAATACCACTTTCCTCACTAATTGTATTTGATTTTCAGTTTCAGTGTTACTGGTAAGATTTGTTAAGTTTGTGTAATGCAAGCTGAAACAAGTCATGAACATTAAAACAGTTTTTTAACTCATTTTCACAAACCTCCCTTCAAGTGGATGAATTAATAACTTCCTTGGAGAAACTACAAAAAGCTTTAAAAATTAGTATTAAATTAAATTAGGTGAATTTGGCTGTTACATCCTTGAAGAAGAGCAATGCAGTCAACTATGAATCTATACCAAAATAAAATAGTTGAAAGGTGAAGAAACAAAGGAGAAAGAGTGGTCAGGCACCGGAACAGGCATGGCCAGGGAAATGGTGGAATCACCACCCCTGAAGCGTTCAAAAGACAGGCAAATGTGGTGCTTAAGGATAACAGTGGTGGATCTGGCAGTGGCATTTGGACTCACTGCTTAGAAGTCTGTTCCAACCTTAATAATTCTGTAATTCTATGAATGAAGTTTCTTCACGTGTTAACAAAATTCTTCTAGCGCATAGCAGGAGAGGAAGTGTTTGCAGCACCTTTTTAATAACCTTTTTAACAATGTCTGATGAAAAGCTACGGATTTTTTGGTGGTGGTGGTGGTGGTTTTGGGGATTCTTTTGTTTTGTTTTTTTTACTGAAATTATATTAAGTAAAATAGTTGTCTATGTAGTAAAAATATCATATATTTATGTAGGTGGAAACCTTAACAAAACATTGGAAGGAGTAAATTTATTTTCAAACAAAAGTTTTTCTTGATGCAATGGGCATAAATGGTTCTGCTCCATAGAATAGTTACCTAACTGGGGACAACAACAGGAAAGTTGAATTGATTTAACTTTTAACTGAAACTCAGAAAACAACATTTTCTACAAGACATCAAATATCCATTTTCATTCTTCATTGGCAGAAGATCTATCAAACATCAGAACAGAACAGAAAAAAAAAAAATACTGTACCTGAGGAGAAAAGTTGTGAAATTCCATAGATAAGCTTGAAAATGTGACACAACCACAGAATAATTATGTCTAGGAAAAACACTAAACTATCCCATGCTTCCACAAGTCAACATGTTCTTCTAAATGAAAAACCTAACTCAAATATTGGTAAATTTTTAATAGTTTTGAAATTATTTTTAAGATGAAAGAGGAGAGATTTAGATTAGATATTAGGAAGAAATTCTTAATTGGATGTTGAGGCCCTGGCACAGGTTGCCCAGGGAAGCTGTGGATGCTCCGTCCCTGGAAGTGTCCAAGGCCAGGTTGGATGGGGCTTGGAGAAACCTGGGATGGTGGAAGGTGTCCCTGCCCATGGCAGGGGGTAGAACTGGATGATCTTTAAGGTCCCTTCCCACTCAAACCATTCCAGGATTCTAAGATCCTTTGAAGACTAAGCACAATCAATGAAAAAGATGAAGATGTGAAAAGAAAGGAATGATGTTTGATTCGGTGTCCCAATAAAATGAATAACATGTCTGAAAATAAAACTAAGGCCACAGGTAAAAGGAAACTATGTGGCAACAATATTCAGTGTTTTTGTATTCCCTCTTTAAAGTAAATACAGCAGTGTTTTGAAATCAAGACAAGCCCAGCCCAGGGTCATGAAGATGATTAATGGACATGAATATTTGTCATACAAGGAGAAGCTGAGAGAGCTGGGAGAGAACCCAGAGAAAGGAAAGCTCAGGAGGATCTTATCCATAAATTCTTGATGAGGGAGAGGAGTAAAGAAGCCAGACCCAGGCTCTTCATAGTGGTGCCCAGTGCCAGAATGAGAGGTAACAGACACAAATCAAAATATGGGAAATTTCATCTGGACACAGTATAAACCTTTATTATTGTGAGGATGGTCTGACACTGGAACAGGCCGCTCAGAGGGGCTTGCAGTCCATGATTCTGTGACCTTCCTCATAAAATTATCAGTTCTGTCTTCAAACTACTTAGGAAGACTGGAAGGGAAAAAAACAGTCTGAAGATTATTCCAGAATGTCCATCCTCTTATATATCCCAAGCTCAGATTTTGCTTACTGATAAATAATTAGAAAGTAATGGAAAAATGGAAAATCTTCAATGGAAAATTAAAAAAAATATTCCCAATTATTAAAGAGGCTGAAAAACACAGAACAAAACATCTAGGGAACTGCTCTAGATGAAGAAATATGTCATCTGCAAAAGGACAGCATTTCTATTTATCAGGTGAAGTTATGCAGAGTTGGGTTGGGTTTTTTTACATTCAGTACTTGAAGGATTGCTTGATAAGGCATAGTTAACTCAGAAAACATGTTTAACATAGTGGAAGAGAAATGTACACAAGAACTTCTGGGATCATCTCTTGCTCATTATGTCTACCCTCACCAAAAAAAAAAAAAAAAAAAAGAAGAAGTTTTCTGGTACATTCATTTCCTACTCCTGTTTCAATTAATTTCACCAAAATGAATTCTCTGTCAGCAAATCTCCAACCTTTAGCTACTCCCAATGTCTAAACAAAATATTGCCAAAAGGGAGAGGGAGAAACAAAAAGGAAAATTATCTTTGCTTCCAAAATATGTTTGAGATGTGCAGCAGCTCAAGGTGAAGGGGTGAGAGAAACACAGAGGGTAAAACGAGCAAGAGAGAGAAGAGGAATGGGCTGCAAAAGAAGCCCTGAGGAATTTTATAATTCTGGGGTTTCTATGTGGCTACTTAATGCACACAGAATTGATACAAGGCAGATGAAATACACATTCCAGCTCAACACCTGATGGACACAGTCTGCAGAACCTGGAATCTCAGCACCCAGGGAAAAATACAGAGAGCACCAACCCAAGTGAACTCATACAGGTACCCTCTGAAGCAGCAAACAGCCCTCAAAGTGAGCTCTGAACTTCATAAAAGAGTTTTTACAATAAAGCCCAACCATCGCAACAACTGCAGAAATACATTTTACCAAGACCTCTATTTACTACAGTTTTATGGCTGCCATTTCACTCAACAACAACGTTCTGTATCAATAAATCACTTTGTTTAAGTAGTTCTTGATGAACAGAGAACTGGATCCTAACGGGAATCTCAAGTGCTAAATTCTATCACAGAAGGAGGAGGCTGCTGGGTCAGAGAGTTTTAAGGAATATCAACCATAGCACACCAGGATAGCTTAGATTAAACATCATTAAACTTAAGATGGATGAAGAATTTGCTGCAACAGTAGAAGTTTTATTCTCTTTCCGTCTGAGAAGGTCAAAGTTAATGCAGATAAGNGTTTTCCTGCCCATGGCAGAAGGGTTGGAATAGATGATCTTTGAGGTCCCTTCCAAGTCAAAGCATTCTGTTATTCTAAGACTTTATAAAACAGTCATATAAACTCAAAATAGTATGTTCATTATGTGACATCTATTCACTCTCCATGAGCAGACAGCTCTCCTCCACGAGAACTATGAACTTTCTTATTCTCATGTTCTCTCTCCAGCAAATACCTGACTCCAGGATCACAAAAATACTGACAACAGCCAGTTCAGTAACATAGAAATAGCAGTAACAAGAAAATTACTATAACAAGTAAAGCATTGTTCCAACTTCATGCCAGTATGTTCAAAACAAGTTATTTTAAATTAATTACTGCTGGTGAGTACAAGCAGAACAGAGAACTAATATCCCATCATTCAATCACACCAAATCAGCTAATTTGGGTATTTTATAAATTTACTTTCTGCAACTTTTACTTCCTATACTGGCACTTTCATTCCACTAGCTAAGGAAAAAAAAAAAAAAGGCAGAAAATTGTAATACAACTCTCCATCATTATCAGGCCTTTTCTGACTCCTGAATGTTTAATTCTTTGTTGATTCTTTTTTAATCATATCCAAAATGAAACTGATTCTTTGCCTGCTGAGGACAAAGGTGGAAAGAAATACATGAATTTGCTCAGCAGCATAATAAAGACTACCCTGTCTCACAGACAATGCTCTCTGTAGGAGCAAACCTTTCCTTTACCTTGACAGATGCAATTCAAAATGGGGCTCGGTGTGAAATCAAAATATTGAAACTGTCAAATATAATCACTCTTCTGGCACATCATGCAAAATTGAACCTTTATTTTATAGACAAGAAAGATGGTTTATTACTCCAGCAGCCCAAGGTCTCAGAGATGACTCAGGCTGGCACTGAGGAATGCAGAGCCTAAGGTGGAAGATGAGCACAAACCACAGAGACCAAGGCCAGGGTCCCAAAGAGGAGGAGTTTCATCTGAGAGGGGACAATTGTCATGCTGAGCACTGGAGAGGTCACAGGCAGAATTCTGCTCCTGGTTCTCCTGGAACAAGCACTATAAATGGAGGATGTTGTGCTTTTTAAGCTTTCAGTGAGATCAACCCTTCTGTCCTGAACTGATGTTTTCTGCTATTTCACTGATCTTCCCGTGGCACAGGAACCCAGGTCCCGATATTCTCATTTCTTTCACTCGTTTTTTCTCTCTACATTTCCACTTTATTAGACTGTGACCCTAAAATGCAAATTTCTTTCCAGTCTAAGAATCCCCAGCTTTGTCTTCTCCATCCCTGGCCAGAATCTTTGTGTGTAAATCTGAAATCACTGAATGTGCTATACAAATTTTGAAATTTATTTCCCTAGATCAGTTTTTCATGTTCTCCAATCTAATTACTGCTTCTTGCATTTCACAATCTCAACAAAAGTTACAAACACCTCCTCAACACCAAATATGACCATCTGCATCATTACTTCCAGAAATATTTAATCTTTATTTCCAGATCACAGACATTCCGAGTTGGAAGGGCATATTACTGCTTCTTTATCTTGTGCATGTTATTAAGGTTTTCTAAAACTGCTTATGGAAAGTCAAGTTTTGTTTGCCTCAGGTTATATAATTCAATTTTTTATCATGTTCTGTTCATTATTCAAGACCTTTGACAATAATTGCTTTTGCTTTAAATGCTAAGAGAACAACACTGGGTTTGGAAAATTGACAGACTTATTTCTGAACTGAAGCAAGGAAAAATGTTTAAAAAACAACTAAATACACGTGTAACAGTGAAGGATGATTATTAAGAAAAAAATAAATCCCAGACAAGCAGCAGAATATTGCCATTATATGTATTTACATTAAATTATTTTTAACCCCTGTAGGTTATTATTTTTGTGTAACTTCTGTGTGAAAGTATTAAAAACTTCTGCCACACTTAGCAGTGAATAAATTTAATTTGTATGATCTGAACCAGACTTGGATGAATTTCCAAGTGATCAGCTCTCAGCATGTTTGTTTTTCAGTGGATTCAGAAAAGCATCTTTGATTCATTGTTAGTTTTTATTGCAACATATTTGCGACCAAGGAACTGTAATTGCACACTTCTGGTGGAATCAGTAGTGTTGATAGTCAATATGGAGCTAAAATAAAACATGCAACACACCCAGAGGTACCTGTAAGGCATCACTGATGGGCTTGCCAGGTACTGACAGAACTTTTGGGAGCCTAAATCAAAACTAGATTTGTTTCAGTCTAACCCTTCATGGAGCTCATCAGAGTAAAAAGAGTTAACAGAAAATTACAGCTTGTTCCTCAGATTTTGTGTATGTTCCTTAGGCACCATATTCTACTGAAATAACCTCCTACTGCATTGTTGCATGCAGGATTGTGACCAAATCAGTATTTAATTGGACCTGACATGCAGGGAAGGTACCAAGGCTAAAACTTTCACTGAATTCCAGTATGGAAATGGGAATGCAGAACCTGCTCTTCTTCCAAATGAGAACTGAGACCCCAGCACACATTAAATTTCTAAAGCACTGGCACTGGGAGATCTTCCACACCTAAGAGATGGCAAAAAATTATATTCTATTTTCTTCAGTTTTACTTTTCATTCCACCTGCATTCATTTGAGTTGAAGTACACAGAATACTCCATTGGCTTAAAACATCTACTGCGAAGAATAGAATCTCATGTTCACAGAGTAATCCCTACAATTTCTACCATTTCTATTTAAACTATTCCACAGTACTCCACATCTAAATAAGGAGAATTTCTTTTTCTTTCAAATTCTAGTCTAATGTTTTATTTCTGTAATTCCTATATATGTTTCTCTGTCATGCAGTTGTTACCTTTCTAGCTGAATCAGCTTTAAATAATCAA
Source organism: Pycnonotus jocosus (assembly GCA_013400435.1). NCBI lineage: Eukaryota > Metazoa > Chordata > Aves > Passeriformes > Pycnonotidae > Pycnonotus > Pycnonotus jocosus. Next base: position 398,046 of record VWYP01018614.1, on the reverse strand, counting down.
AATGTTCCAAATAAAGCAAAGCAAATAATCCCTCAGGTACTCTGTAACACCACACTTGGAGGTTATTATCTCACCTTCACTAAAGAAAAAGACATCTGCACTGCTTGTGTTTCCTCAAGCATCCTGCCTGTGAGGCTTAGCTGTAATTTGGATGCCACATGAATATGTTCTTGTAAATAAAGTAATTTTGAAAACCTGTTAATTTCTTTAAGATCCAAGTAATTCATTCTTGATGGGCATCTATTCAGTCTTCATGCACAGATGGACACAATCTATTTGTTGTTTTTCTTCAATGAAACAAAGTAAAATATTTTGCCAGAAAAGAGGGTAAAAAAACCCTTAAACCACACCCAAATTTTCTTTTAACATTATTGAGATACAGAGGTATCTCTGGGAATTTTAAAAAAAAGTTAAAACCCTAATAATTTTTGATCCAAGAGATCAGACATCCACCACAAGCACTGCCATCATTTTAAAGTGACAAATTTACTTACACTTCTTAAATTAACCTTCCAGTTATAAAATTCTAATTATTACTTAGTTATTATATGACACTAAAAGAAAACTCTGAACTAAAAAAGCAGCTTCCGGTTTTCTAATATTCTTTCAACGTTCCTCAAATAAAGGATAGAAAAGGTAAGGAATACACAAGAAAAAACTCAAAAGCCTTCAGTGTGAAAATATATGATGTGCATATATATATATACCCATCTGTTTCTACATGTATCTATATATCTATATATAGCTATCTATCTATCTATTTATCTATATATCAGACTGTTATAGATAGATACATATCTATATATCTATATATCTATCTATAATAGTGTGCAAGACTGAAGACCAATCTCTGACATGGGTCAAACCCAGATTAAAAGGAATTGCAGGAAAGGGAGTTGCACTAAAGAGAATTGAACTCACCAATAAATGGAGATAGAACTTTGATTCTGAGATCTGATAATGACTAAAATTTCCCCCTTAAGATACTTAAAGCCAGTGAGGTGTCTTTGCTAGGGAAGAGAAAACCCATGAAAGGAGGAGAAAGGTATGAGGGAAAGAATCTCCAGATTTTCTGGATCTAAGCAAAAGGCAAGGCAGATTTCATATCCAATCAACAATGTCAACACAAACACCTCTAAAAGGGACAAGGAGGAGGTCAAAGAAACTGAATGTAATATTGGAAATATTTCTTATCTCAGAAAGAAAAAAAAATTACAAACCATCAAACAAACAAACCCTTTTTAAAAGTGACAGATCTGAAAAAGGGTCAGAACTCATCAGGCTAGACCCCAGAAGGGCCAGTTTTTCTTGGCCACCACATTTCCTCACTCATTGTCATTTCAGGGAGGACTTCCAGCATCCACACAAGTCACTCATCAGCTGCTCTGTGAGGACCCTTCCTACCCCTTTATCATCCAGGACCGAGTCCCATCAGAGGCAGAGATAAATGCCTGCACTTCTAAAAGTATTCTTCAAAGACATGGGAGCAGAGAGAAACAGCAGCTTAAAAGGAATCATGTCCTAGGAAACTCAGTCCTTAAGAGAAACAGCACACTTAATACTGGGATTCTGTTCTTTGTGAAGTTACTGTGTTCCCTACAGTCAATATAACAACTCGTCTCAGGTGCAGATAAAACTGCAGGATCTTTTATTTTTAAAAAAAGAAAAGGAAAGCAGAGGAAGTATTTGGTCAAAATCGTTCCCTCTGAGGAATTTTAGCAACCACTACGTTCTGTACAGCACTGCAGCAGATGGCACCTGTGCTAGGTGACCCTGTTTGAGTAGGGGCATGGCACTCTCTGACCACTCCAACCTAAAATACTCTGAACGATGCTGTGACAGCTCATTTCGTTGATATTTTTGATGGAGCATTCACGTCCAAACCAAAATGGTCTTAAAGTTCCTGAGTATTTGAACAACATCTACTGTCACTAATGATAGATGAAGGAAAAGCTTTGAATGGCTCAAGCTGTCAGGAGCATATGTTTCATACTTCAGTACATGGCAATAAAATTTAATGTAATTTTAAACAAGTGCATTTTTGCTGCAGATTTTATTAGACAATTACCCTCCATGAGCTTTCACAAGCCTCTTACAGTGAGCCATTCATAAACTGGATTCACACTGCAAGAAAGCACAGAACTGTGTCAACAGCATGAGCACTTCATTCAGTTTCTAAGTCTGCTTCATTCTCCTGAAATATCCAGGGCTAAAATTTAACACAAACCGCAAAGAAAAATCTGAAAAAAACACACTGAACACCTTTAGTAGGTCAACTGAAATTCTTTTAGAATCAGGTATATGACTAACTTCCATTGAAACTTTTTCTAGTTCCTCCAACAATAATAAAACCAGTAATTATGACTTATTAAATACTTTCTGTACACTTAAGTGAAATACATGAGAAAACATTTGCTGCTACAACTTAAATTACTATTTTCCTCTTTTCCATAATTTTGTATTATCCCTTAATCTTTTGTAATTCCTGCAGCAGTAAGTGTTCAAACATAAGCACTGATCAGAATCACTTTGTGTCAGGGAGAAAACACATACAGGAAAAAGGTATCCCACTGCCAAGGGATCTATGATCAAAATGAAGATATAAAGCTGCAGAGAAGAACAAAAACCATAGTCAAAAATTCATAGTCAACACAATATAAAAGTCAAGAGAAGAAGAAAAAATCTTAAGTGTTCAGCTACACATTCTCAGGAGCAAATGATTATGATTTGCAACATTAAATTAAAGTTTAAAGGCCTCAAAAGCTTGAAAATTTATCACAGCATGTGAATGCTGTTTTATTTGACCCACATTTAATTTCAGATTTCCAACAGGGCTCAGGTATTTCCAAGTCTGGAAACACCTGACCACTGGAAGAAATTATTTGTCTTGAACAATGTTGCAATTTTCTACATGACTGCAAGTCATCATTTACATTTCAGATCACCATTGCTGATGCATTTAAAATGAACCTTCTGTAAACCTTGAAGATGCTCTAGCCAATGCCCAGCTCTGCTCTCACTGTATTTACAGCTCCACTCAGGCAGTGCAGGTTCAGCTGCTGCCAGGGCAGGGAATTCAGCACCCACCAGCCACAGCAAACCCAGAGAAGCAGATTGTGCCCCTGCTCCTGGCCCTTTCCTGCCCATGGCCAGAATATCACTCCCCATTTGGTCTCTCAGGCTCCACATCACACCTTACACCTCTTTAATAACATACCCACAGCACATGGGTAAAAAAAACCCCATGAGAGAGACTGATATCTCAGGTCACCCTGTTAGATGAAATTACCACAGTTCCCAAAAAATGGGCAAATTTCTAATTCTCAATTCTGTTCTTGTTCAGGGATTCCAAGTGAAGAATACAGGAAAATCTAAAAAGCCCAACAGTGTCTCAGGAATTGTAGAATCCAATACCTCAGGGAGGAGAATGAAGGCTCCACAAAGCCCATTGAACTGGCTTCACAGTGACAAAATACCAACTTTGGATCCCACAAAGCTCTGCTAACTTCATTTTAAATTATATGAAAGGCAGACTTATTGTCAACAAGATATAAATCCTGTCCATCTACTTAGCACAGAATAATCCTTCATCTTATCCTTCATGCTAAAGAAGAATTAAAATTGCTGAAAGCCAATGACAGTCTTCCAGATTTTTTTGTTTGTTTGTTTCTTTCATATTGAAAAAGAGGCTTCTGCTCAAAGCTATACACAGGAAAAAAAAACCCAAAACAATGGCAAATGAAACACAGCCCTGCACAGACCTTGAGGATGTAATTCCCAGGCCTCCATTATTAATTATTTTTAAAATTTCTAGCTTTGTAGCAAATTCCCATTCCCAGGCATGAAATTACAGGTCTCGTAAATTTTTCTGCTGAGGAAGCATGGGAAGATAGTGAAATTTTTCTAACCAGTTCTAGTGCATTATTCTTGGACTTCAAAGCAATGGAATGCATCACCCTTAGTGCTTCAGAGTCAACATTGAATAAACATCTCTTACATCTTTTAAGCTTGCTTTGTGCTAACATTAAGTACTGACCTGCATCAGGACTGAATTGATATTAAAATGAGAAAGCTCAGGGTTTAAAGGCTGTGATGCTTTAAGAGTTTTTCTCTTACATTTCAAAAAGAAGAAAAAGGTCAAGTGACTGCTGGCTGCACCTTTGGGTGAACCCTGCCACACAGAGATGGGCTGAGTGTAGAACAGTGGTTGAACACTGTGTCTGAGAACTTTTTCCTTTCCTTTNATCTGGGACAAGGAGACAATCAGGGAATGCTTTGGGTCCTTTCCTTTCCTTTCCTTTTCCTTTCCTTTCCTTTTCCTTTTCCTTTTCCTTTCCTTTCCCAGAACTTCCCTCTCCCATCCTCACCCCTCTTCCCTCCCCTCACTGCCATGATCTGCTGTTCTCCCACTTTGTTGCCTTCTTTCCAGGCACATTTTGTACCTCACCACAACTGCAATCCCACTTCTCCCTGCTCAGCACAGCTGAACTGTTCTCTCTCCACTGACAGCCCCATTCCAGCTCTGCCCATAGAATGAGCACCCTGGCAGTGCTCACCAGGTCCATGCTCTGCCATCTCAGCCCTGGCCCTGGACAATGGAAGTGGAGTCAATCAAGCAATCAAATTTGAGACCTCCTAGCCACTGGAAATGGGGCAGTCGTCCTCTAATACACCTACAGGAAATTAAACAATGTTATCATCAGCCTATGAATAACTTTTTAATTCAATCTGCTGCACCAACAGATGCCAGGTAGCTGCATCTGCACCAATATAGCACCTGTCCCAGGTACCAATATAGCACAGCACAAGGCTCACTCTCCTGTTTATTAGAGGCTTACTTTAAATTAGCTTTGCAGCTCTTCAGGATATGGCCTGTTTCCCTCCATCTCTGCTTCGAGTAATATCTGCTAATAAACAACATGACTAATATTTGATAACAAACAATAGTAGAAGCCTGCATGAACCAAACCTGTGTCTCAAGAGCACTGATATTGTTTCATATCAAAACATTTGGAGGACAAATCTGATAACCTTTCGGTTATCACTGAAAGTTATGATTTAGATTTTTTTTCCCCACTGAGAAACAAAACACAGAGTTTAGCTGCCAATTAGTCCTACCCTGTAAAGCATTTTCTCACTAATTCTGCCAATTCATTCCACTTAGGATCTGGAACTTAAATGGAGGAGGAGGGGATGAGTTAAAAATAGCAGCAGAAAAAAAAAAAGAAGGAAAAAAAAAGCCAATTAGTAGGAATTGCCACAGTAACCTTTGTCAGGATAAATTTAAGGTATAAGGCTCCAAGATAGTTACTATGGCGACCATGGGCACTTGCAAGGTACCTCTAATGAGAAATGCAGTATCTGTCACACAAGCAAGTAGATGCAGCAGCAGCAGCCCAACAGGCTATTTAAAGACACTTTTCTCCCCTGCTACTTTTTTTACAAAGAGCATCAGGAAAATAAACTGCTACTCAAGTAGCTTTATTATGTGTGTTGTTTCAAATTTTTTATTCTTTCCCCACTCCTTCAGTCACTGAACTGTTAAGATCACAGTGTAAGATTTATCCAAATTGAGCAGGTCAGATTTACAAACACTACCCACACTTTGCCTACTCTTTGCAAAATAAATTTAACTCACAAGTCATCCAAAAACTCCAAGGAGTGAGAGGTTTTTACCTAGAAAAATTATATAGACACAGGTTTAGAGTAAGAAAATAAGAAAAGTGTTTGTGAAAAATCTTGCATCAATTCTCTTATTTGCCAATAGAGTGTGCAGCTGTTATCATTAAAAAACTACATTTTACTAGAGGGAAACTATCTCAGATGTACATTTGGTATTTTCTCCAAATATACACAGACAAGTACTCAAGAGTGAACAGCTTAAAAAAATAAGGTTCCTCCTTTTTCTACACAAAGTCCACCTAATTTCCAGTGTTTACAAACAAAGTCTACTTCAAATCTGGGCTGTCACTGCCACCTCAAGCACCCTCATTAAGGACAAGCTTGGATTAACTTGTTACAGTACACACAAAATGACTCAGTTCCCATCAGGACTTAAATAACATATTCCAAGACCCTGAAAAATAATAAAATGTGTGCTGCTGGAACTCCTTGGTACCTCTCAGAGTGCTGCATCCAGCCCTGGCTGCCCAGCACATCAGAGACCTGTGGACCTGCTCAAGAAGCTCCAAACAAGGGCCATGGTCAGAGAGCTGGAGCCCCTCTGCTCTGGAGCCAGGCTGGGACAGCTGGGGGGGTCAGCCTGGATACGAGAAAGCTCCAGAGAGTCCTTCCAGTGCCTAAAAGGAAGTGAGAAAACCTGAGAGAGACATTTTACCAAGGCCTGTAATGACAGGACAGGGCTTTTGAACAGGAAGAGGGCAGATTTACACGGGATGTAAGGAAAAGTGGCTTTTATGATGAGGATGGTTCTGGCCCAGGTTGCCCAGAGAAGTTGTGGATGCCCCATCCTGGAAGTGTCCAAGGCTGGATGGGGCTTGGAGCCATCTGAGATAGTGGAAGGTGTCCCTGCCCATGGCTGGGATTGGAAATGGATAATCCTCAATGTCCCTTCCAACCCGAACCATTTTATGTTTCTACAATTTCAAACTACACATTGAATGGAAAGGTTTGTTCAACACCATCCCCAACCTCAAACCTGGGCACCATCACCCTTCTCAAAGCCTGGGCCAGCTGTCAGGGGTAACTCAGCTGTGCTGAATTAGGCCACAAGAACAGCCCTGGCTCATACACAGTGTCAGTCACTGCCCTACCCTCACTGTTAACACAGATACACCTCACTGCAGCTTTCCACTCATAGATTTGCTTGATTAAGTCTGGTTTTGTTCATACCAAACTGAATCTTCATGCAGTGAAAGAATCATATTCATGGCTCTTCTTAATTATCAATAAATTACTAAACTGTCATTTTTACCTTTCTCAGTGCTAAAGAGGCGGCTTCTCTCCTTTTAAACACTGTGAATTAAATACTAAAATCTTTCTTTAAGCAATACATCTAAGCCCAAAGCACTCAGGAGAACATACTGTGAAAACCAGATCAATGATAGCTTGTGATTTAAATAGGTTAAATGTGGCTTTGGCAACTTTGCAGCCAAGCTTTTGCATTGATATTAGCAGGTGTTAGATCTCCTTGAAGCTGCTAAAGCTCTGCCAACTCATCAGGAGATGCACAACTCATTAACTCAATTTTGATATAAAAGATAGGGCTGGGAAACTTCCCTGATGAAGTAACCCTGGAAGGAAACTTTGGTGGTGAGTACAATTTACATATTAGGCCCTCACTTGTCAAAGGAAAAGTTTTAGCTGAGATAATCCCATGGCTGGGATTTTACTACACGTTTCACAGCCAACTATTAACAGAATTAATATTCTGCCATGTGTTCTGCAGAGCTGACATATATTTCAGGTTCAACTTTTTTAAAAAGGACAATGAATAAATACTTCAGGAAAAATACTCCTGTCCTAGTAAACTGTTAGAGCAGGAGTTAAGAGAGAAAAATTTCCTCATGCATGCAATGACTCAGAAGATTCTTTCCAAAATAAGCTGTTTCTGGAGACTTATACAGATAGGAAGAAAAAAAAACCCCCACATTTAAATTCTATGAAAAGCACACTAAACCACTAGCCCAAATCTATTCTGCTACACTAAGTTTATCTAGTTGTAACAAATACCTGAATTTATCCAGATTATAACTGTTTTGTTAAGTAGTTTATAACTCTTTCAGCTGACTCAAAATATTAAAGCAAAGGTTGCTCTCCTGCCTGTCCACTGCCTTGCCCTCTCAGTTAAAGCACAGAGCTAAAACCACCTGCTTGGCTTCAGCACAATTCAAGGGAAAGAAGACTCTAAAGAGGAGAATAAGCAACAGCAGAGAGGAGAAATAAGAGTATTTGAATCACCCAGAAGAGCACCTGCCATTGGTGAGGAAAATCTCTATTCCATCCCAAAATCATCTACTATAAACAGCCTCCAACCAGCTCCTCTCAGCAGTGCAAATCCTGCAACAACTGCATGTGTGGGAACACTCCAGAAACCTTCAGGTTAGGAGTCAGGAAAAAAATCTGTGGACAACAGCAAAACCTTCACCAAGAAGTAAATAATTCAGTTTGTGAAGACAAGAATCAATGGACCAGTTTCAAATTTAACCACCTTAACAACAGTAACACCAACCAGCAGAGCTTTATCCTGTAATTGGGTGGGGGAAAAATTATACTACCAACCACCTTGGACTATTAAACTTGAAATATTTTTATACTTCATTCTTCTATTCACAATGTGAGCTTCCTTTTATTTTCTCTTTTTTCCCCTCAAGTGTAACATTGGATTCCTCTCTCAAATCAGGTTCCTTTTTGCAAATATTCTTCTCCTAGCACTTCCTTTCAACTTACATAGTTTTCAAGTATCACCTTCTCATTTGGTGAAATCATTCCAAAGAAGTGAAAAGATCCTGCCCTGTACTGACGCAAAACATTCTCTCAAAAAGATGTTTGTTGAGTATTCAGCCACTACTGAGCCATAGGTAAGATTTTCACAGATGTATCAAAACCTGGATCCAGGTCCTAAGAGGTAAAAGGCAGCCCTGAGCTCATCATCCACTATTTAAAGCTCAGATTCTTTTTCCACCCTGTTCATCACTTTGTATTCATTAAGACTGAAGTTCACCTGACAATTCATCATCCTGTCCTCTGTAACTGCTGACATCAGCTCCCTCCTTCACAGTGCAGTACCAGGGCCCTTCCCAGCCCTCTGCTCACTCTTCCAACACAGTTCCAAACAAAGCTGAGCAGTTCAGGGCCCAGCCCATATTCCAGAGGGGCTCCAATGAGAACCTGAGCTCTACAAGTTATTACTCCCTTTCTAAGCTAATTAATAACTTCCCCTTCCTATCCCAGAGTAGCTTGGTTTCTCTATCAGCCTCTGGTGGGGAACTCCTTCCCATGTCAAGAATTACATTAATTAGACCCTCCTCACCCAGAAGCTTGTTCATTCCTGAACAGAACTTGAATGGATTTATGAGCTACATCTTCCCTGTATAAAGTCCTGTTTACTGCTGCCTAGTTCAGCACACTTAATCGATGCAGCCGTACACATAAAACTGAAACAAACATGCAATTAACCTTCTTTAGCACAAGTCGCCCTCTTTCCTAAGGGTACTTATTTATTATTTGACGTATCAAATCTGGAATGTTTCCATGATGTTGGGATCTTTCACTGCCTGAAAGCACTATAGAGGATAAGGAGTAATTTGGTAATTGTATCTATGGAGATTTTAAACACCTCCTGTACAAGGCAGAAATCGAGGTACCACACAACCCAGACTGAGAGTTGCTCTCCCACCGAGGGCCAGGAAATCAAACAATTCCCAACGATCTCATTTCAGAATTGTCAATTATACTTCAAAAATCCAAAGCCAGAGCAGGATTCTTCATTGCTATGAAAACGCATCAGAAAGAGTGTGCATTTTCGAAAACCTCAAACATGGCAAAGCTCTCGCTAGGGAGGATTCAGCCAATGGAAGAGTGGACAGAAAAAAGGTTAAAGAAGAAAGGTTACAGACTTAACATCCCCCCCTTCCCTGACAAAATTAGACACTTTTATAGGGCAAATCACAAATTGTATCCAAATTTAGCAGAATACTGGTTTGTTTTTTTTAATTCAGCACCTATAAATCTTTCCATTATTCCAAAGAATGCTTCAATTTTTTGCCTGTGATCCCAGTTATTACGGTGGCATGGGTGAGGGGAGAAGAATAAAAATTTCCAAATCAGCATCTGGCGACACATTTGTAACTGCAAAATGAAAATACCATAAAAGGTTGGTTTTACATACTATAGCATTTACTTAACATCTTTCAATGATCTTTTCAAATCACTGTTGTTTTAGCTTTTGTTTCCAGTTAATGAAGGCAGAATTAAATGGATGTCAAGAGTAAGGAATAAATTCAAGCTGATGAAGCACTAATTTTAAATGAGTGTTCCCTTTGAAGGAAATACTTGCAAACCAGCTATTTTAATTACACTTTTGATCATCTAAAACAAATTAATAGAAATTGCATATTTTAATATCCAACTTCAGGAAATCCATGCTGTACCATCGTGATCTTTTACAGAACATCAGAGAGCAGGCAGAAAGCCAAATCTGGGCAACATCCGAGTGTAACTTTCATAAATCCTTTGGCCATTAAGGCAGACGTAACTGGCAGCCACTCAAGACAATCTTCTTTCATCCCATTAACGCAGCCACCGTGTCACCACGGCCACAAAACACAGCCAAGTGCTCCTAAATACAGGGAGTCTTATGGTCTAAATTAATCTATTTATCCACAGATATCGATCAAACCAGGTGTGACCTGCAGACCTACACCCAAAAGCTCAGTCTCCTACTGGCAGCATAAACAAAAATCACCTGAAATGTGTTAGGAAGCTTTTCCACAAAAAATAAAGATGATGGTTAATTGGGAAATGGATGAAAACTGTTCAGTTACCTTCAGACTTCATCCTGCAATCTCTAAAAGGTCTAGGTAGTATCCAGATACTCTTCACTCCCTATGTCAAAGTGTCCAAATATCAGAGCAATTTATTAGGCAAATGATGAGTGTTTTCATCTGTTAGATGAACATACAAGGCACCAGGTTTAGGTGACAGTGAGTAGACAAAGTATTGCACCTAACTGAACCTATGGAGGAGAAATGTGCAAATTCACATTGCTCACAATAACACACCACCTAAAGACATGAGTCTGGAGGTCCAAGCCTTACCAAAAAGTGGCACTATGCCATCTGTAACAGCAGAAAAAAAAACAAGAAAAAAAGGCTAAGGAAAAAAAAATTGTCCTCCAGAGAAGGGTAAAAAAATCCCCAAGACAGATTAGGACAAATTTTGGAAAGACAGAAAATCTTGGAGGACAACAGAAAGCGACAGAGGAACCAGTTCCTGTGGACATATGCCCATAACACTGCTGGCTTTGGGAAGAACAAGCAAGTTTACCAGTGAGTAGGGAGATTTTCAAATCAAGGAGTAGTGTAGGTTGGGAGGTCCCCCTGGAGCTATCCACTCAAACTTGGAAGTTGGCCATGAACATGGCCATGGCCACGTTTGCAGCACAGCACCAGGCAAGGAAATGATTCTTTGCATTGCTGCTCCCATCCAGGCACAGAGCTCAGGGCAGCTCCCTCTGCCTGCCCCTCCTTGGGCACTGCTGCATCCCACTGAGGAAGAAAGAATTCTGAAACAAGCTCTGCAACAACAATCTCTGCAGCCTGCCTTGAACTGACCCTCTAAGTCAAGCCTGACAGAAATTTGAGCTGTGCCAGCTGTGCTGCAGCTGCACAAATGCACTCCCCCACTTGTTTCAGCTCCTGTGGAGGGCACCTCTTTCTGCCTGCCATCATTTCACTCAGGACTCCCAGGTTTCTAATATGGATTTTACCATGAGAGACAGCCAGCAGAATATCTCAGGTGTGTTGACCACAGAGCAGGTTTGAGACAATACAGAAATATTGATTAAGTATCCGTCTCACAGAAATACAGACAAATGTGGGGAGAAAAAATCAACTTTCCTTTCTCCTTCAGTGTTCAGAAAACCTACTGGAAAAAGGACAAAACCCAAAGTTCCATGGAATCTTTTCTTCCTGGGAATGTTGGTATTTTTGTATTTCATTCTAGCAGGGAGATTAACTCATGGTGAAAGGTTGATAATATTCACCTTCATCCCTCACTTCTTTCCATCACCCATCAATATTGAAACACGATTTTCTAAAACCACAGTCTGAATTTGTTGGTTTGAATATGTGTGAATTAAGGGCAAGCACAAGTCATTTCAACTCCGACTTCCTTCAGGAAGAGGTATTTTTTTCCTGTTTAGCTTGTTGCTCCATTGTTATCTAACAAAAGAAACAATGGAGATTTTTCTTACATTCTTACATTCTTACTTTTTCTTCCACATACCTTGCACAAAAATCAAAATCCAATTAAAAAGTATTAGCACTTCAGTCAGTTTTTTTAACAGGCCTGCACTTTGTCAAATGCTTACACAACCGTGCCTAGCACCCCAAAATTTCAATAAATACATAATTCTTTTTCAGGTATTGAAGAAATTAAGGAAAGAAAAAGTCTGGTTTATTCTATGAGAAAAAAAAGTTCTTTTTTGAAAAAAAAAAAAATCCTAAATCTGAATCCTTAAATCAATTACTCTGACTTTTTTCAAGACACAGCTTTTGAACCCTGCAAGTCCTACAACCTGTAATCTACTTAGGATTTAAGGGGAAAATGAAGATGACTGGTCTGGATTTTGAGTGATTTATAGCTCGTTTAAAACTGGGACAGCAAACTCGTGCTTCATCTGTGTGATATTTTGTATAAGGGCCAAACTATCCGGCCACGTTTATGTTGTACCCTATTAAACTTAATAAATCCTGTCAGACAAACTTGGCCTGCGCTCACAAAGCTCCTGCTTCCCCAGCTGCATGCACAAAATATTATAAATAGTGCAAATTGGGTCTTCTGAGGCCAAGGCAATGTTCAGAGAGGTCAGAAAAGCTGCCATGCAGGCCAGATCCAGTGAGTTAGTCACCCCTGATGTAGGAAAAGGCAACTGAAGAAGTGGGAAAAGAAAAATAATCTTATGGAAAGTCATGTAATACTAAAAGAGCTGCCTACCCAGTGTAGCATCCCAGCACTGACATAATTCATACATTGAGTTTTGGGGAAGGGAGGGAAGGGGAGGGAAGGGAAAAACAACTCCCATTTTCTCAGACAAGTCTGAGAATGCCGACCCAAAAGAAGCTCTTCATACCAGCAGCTGGAGAAGGAAAGTTCACTCAACCTCAAATACACATTTCTTGACAGAAACAAATGCTAAATTCAAATGCAAATCATAGGAAATAGATTGTCTGCACATTCCCTATGCAAATATATCCTAACTATTCTGAAGAAAAAGATGATATTGCATTGGGGACAGGACAGGGACAGGAACAGGAACACACTGCTGTGAAATGTACAAGGGCATTTGTTTTCATCATCAATGACAGGGATAAAACACTGGAAAAGGCCTTCCAGTTGAGAAGCGTGGCAATTGCAGGCAGATCTTTGGCAATTCCAGGGAGGACACCTCAGTACCAGCCTTTGGGAATGTCTTTGCCTCCACCTCTCTGTGAGGGAGATGGTCTCATGATGCCTGAGGCCTTGAAATCTCTTCATTTCTAGATGCATTCATAGACAACTCAAAGTTAATTTTTTATTCATGTGTTCACTTCCCTTAACCTTTACAGGAGAGCCCTCCTCTGTCCCCATCTCACACAGTGCATTAATAATGCCTTTAAATTTTACTGCACTTGTCAAACCAAAGTCAAAGCCTTTTATTTTCACCGGTCACCTGCGCCTTCTACCATATGATCTCCTCTTTGTCCTCTGTGTGTGCCCAGAACTGAAGATCAAAATTCTCTCCTATCATTTCCTCTTTCTATCTGCCTCTGCTGTTCCCAGATCACATTTGGGGTCTGCAGTGCAGGCACACTGAGGACTCTCAGCCCCTGTGATCTCCCATGGGAATTTCGCACCTTACAAGGGAACCAGGACCACGGCAGGGATGAGCTTGGAAGGGACCTCAAAAGAGCACCTGGTTTTCATGGGATGCAAATGGATTCCTTGAGTACCTTAGCTACAAAGTAGTCCAAAACTTTCTCTTTATTACTTCTTCTATTGCTCATTCCTTTTTTAAATTTTTTTTGTTATTTTGCCATTCTATAGTTTTTGCAGAATCCTCCTGTAACATCTCCAGTTTTTGCAAAGTGCTTTGAAATAAATATGAACATCATAATTGGTTCATATTATGGATCTGACCAGTGCTAGATGTATCACCCTTTCCTACCCAAACAATTCCTTTAGAATCTTTTTGTTGAAAATAACTAATTCATTCAAAATTGTGTACTGTGTTTAAAGATTGATTTGGCTATTAGTAGAAAAAGGCAAGTCTTAAAAAAACCAGAAGTATATTTAAAAACTGTCAAATAAGACACAAAATGAAAACAATGGCCCTGACAACAAAGGGTGATTTTCATGTTTTAGTTAATACAATTTGACTTGAAGGTATCTCAGAAATATCCAGCTGGCCATAGATTTAACATGAAGACCAAGGGCAACTGCTGTGAAATTTTATTTTCTCTTGACAGCAGGCAAAGCCTTAATCATAGCAGCTTTGTCTTTAAAACATAAACTGTAACAGCTATGTATGGAAAAAAATCATTAATCTCCCATACAGACAACATGCCCTGTCACAAACAGACACACAAATTAAACACTGACTTGGCAGCTGTGAGAAAGAACAATCATCATTTACGTACACATGGACAATAAATCTATTGGGGAAACTTTTGGTTCAAAATGGGGCAGAATTTTTAATTCTTGTTCCCTTTGAAAGAGGACTTATTTCAAAGTGTTTTCAAAATGTGCATTGTTAACTAATACCGCAGAAATTGCAGTGTACCACTGCACAGGCTTCATAGCTCAAGTAATAAATGCATTTACATCAAATAATTAAGCAGCAGAAATGGCCCTCATAATTAGTATGCACACAAAGGACTTCTAAAAAATTCTTTCGTTTCCATGGATGAAAGAAACACCAGACTATGTGATGAAAGGTATAAAAGTGAAAATAATAATTTGTTTCTTTAATTATTCTTGTCTCATTAGAACGTAACAGAAAAAAATCAAACCAGGTGAAGTCAATACATACAGAAGTTCACTTAGCAAAATTGAGCAAAATACCTATAATTCTGCTGACTATAAAAAAAGAACCAAAACTTACTGTAGAGTATATGTGTAAGCAAACACACTCATTTAACCCTGTAACCCTGCTAAAAGGCAGGGTAAAACTGCTGACCCAGAAAGGAAGCCTGAACTTCAGTGTTGACTTTGCTACTGCAGTATTTCTTCAGCTTACTTTTAATTAGGCAGCTCCCAATTTAAAAAAAAAAAAAAAATGAAAAGGCCAAAACTCTATCATGTTCTTTCACATCAGCATCCCCTGGG
Source organism: Pycnonotus jocosus (assembly GCA_013400435.1). Classification (NCBI taxonomy): domain Eukaryota; kingdom Metazoa; phylum Chordata; class Aves; order Passeriformes; family Pycnonotidae; genus Pycnonotus; species Pycnonotus jocosus. The sequence continues at coordinate 382,998 of VWYP01018614.1, read as the reverse complement.
TCACCAGCACTTGTGAATTGCAAGTTTTGCACAAAAGCCTCTCCAATTTGAATTACCAACAAAACCATTTCCTCACTTACCACAGCCTGTCCTGTTTCCTGTCCTGGGCATCCCAAGCTTTAATCCCCGTGGTCCCTACACCAGAAGTACTTGAAAAGCCCAAAGGGTGAATGTGCAGAGCCCAGGTGTAGAGTGTGACACTTTGGGAAGATTTCAGCAGCTCAGCTGTGCTGTCCCACAAGGACAGAGGGGAGCACTGATGCACTCAGACCCTCCCCACCATCAATCCTCCCCTGGTGCTGCTGCCTCAGGCACAGAGTGCACACAGTGGGAATGGAAAGGCAAGGCAGGGTGTGTGGTTCCAAATGAGATATCCTGGGGCACATAACGAGATAACATCTATTACCATAAATTATGAAGTGATTTGTGCATAAATGAGGGCTGTCATGAAATTTAATTTTAATGGTTTGATAATCAAGTAAGAAACACAATAATTACCGTACCTAAGGTTTCTCAATAAATTCAGATCACTGCTAGTGGCAACACTTTTTGGTTCACAGACATTAATACAATTCCCTCCAAGAGCTGTCTGCTATATTTTTCCATGTCAGAACAACCTGTTGATTACCTTGTTGCTGGGATAAACAAGCCCAGATTTCCCACTGATCACATTAAAAACACTTGCACTTTGCTCATTGCAAAAGTCCTTTTACATTGCAGCTGACTGCTTCAAGAAACAGCTCTTTTCTTCTTCAAGAAACTGGAGACTCAGCTAGCCCAGAAAAAAATCTCGAGAGGATGAACTTTCCAACAGCAGACATGAGAGAACTTGCTTCCCCCATCATCACATGTCATATGTTCAACTGGAGAGGTGAACAAAACGTGTTGATGCCACTGTGTGATATTTTAAATTAACTGAACACATTGCCAAAACTTCAGGCTCACTCACTGCAGCCAGAACTTCTGTACAGTAACTTGGCTGACATCTTTTCATCAGGACACCAGGTCTCCAGTGCATTTCTCTGTGGATATTGAAGTTTAAAAAAAACTTCTGCAGATGTAAAGCAGCAAAAATTAATTTGAGTTGGAATATAGCTTTGCAATGAACCCTAAAATTATTTTCAAGTGTTCAACAAAGGACTGTCCAAAACTCTTGCTCCTCTCTTTTCTTCAACCAACCTCACAGGAGAGGGAGGACAAATCTCCTGTCTTTTCCTTCTCTACTCCAAAGGAATCTTGGTTCTCTTGTCTCCCCATCATAATCTCGTGGGAACAAAAGACCTCAGACTAAAACCTGTCACTAATTGTCCCACAATGGGACACAAAGGAACATTTCAAGTCATGTGGAAACCAGAGATGGGAATATAAAGTCTCTAATTAACATCCTGGGATATTGGGGGGGGAGAAGGTTGATCCTTTCATTTGTTTGTCTGCAAAACAAGCAATGATGAAAGATGGAAAGATGAGTGAACGAAATAATCACTGAGCCCAAATTATCATTTCTGACTATAAAATGACAGGGAGCAAAATGTTTCTCTGTCATAAAATAGAGGGAAAAGAGTGTCACTTCTCAGAAACACGGCTTACATATATATCTCCAAGAACAGCTACAATGCACACAGTAAATAATCCCAATTATTGGCTTAAAAAGTACAGCAAATTGTAAGTTTAAGCTTTTCTGAAAGCTAAAACGATAATTTTCACTAGTCAGCAGAATAATCTTACTGTAGAAAAAGGCATCTATTTTCCAGATAGTCTTTTAATGGCCTGAAGGACATCTCTTTTCCTAAGCAGTATAATACCAGTTTTCCTGACATATACAGTGTTATTGTAGCAGCTATTATTGCCCTGTCTCTAAGTTAATTGAAGCAAACTGCCTTTCAGACCTTAAAATAAAAATATATTGTGCAGTACTCCACACATTTGATCCATTTTACATGAGTACAAATAAGACAGAGAACAGGACAGGGCTGGAATGCACCAAATAATGTGGATACTACAAAACAGATCCCAGGGAATGCCTTTCATGGGCTCAGAAAGATTTGGCAGTGCCAGCACTGATCTGCTGACAACTCCAGACTTTTTTTTGGCATTTCTGTTTCCATCTCCTCACCCTCCCCATTGCCAGCACCATGGTCAATTGTACAGCTTCGTTATAAATCAAATATATTACAGAGAGTGTTCTAGTAAGTGCAGCACCCAGGAACTTCCATCAGCATTCCTCATTCTCCATGGGAGCAATGCAAGAATCCCCTGCAAATTCCCTCTCAGGAGGCAAAAACTTACATTCTACAGTGAGCACTGTGTAATATAGAGAAGAGAAGCAACACATCAAAACTTCCAAGTTATTTTACTTTCTAAACATCCAAAGTGGGAAGCAAAAGTGGCCAGAGTAAGCAGGATGCAGTATTATCCTTTTTTGTGCGTCTGGAGGCAGAGAATATGAAAACAATGAAAACACTTACAGTCCCCAGCAATAAAACAGGGACAAAGAAAACAATTTCCTGCTACCTCCACTCTGTCAGGATGGGAGATTTCAAAGTGAGGGTGATGAATGGAGAGAGAGTAAATTACAAAAGGAAGAGAAAGTGACCAAAGCTGGCAAAAAGTGGTAATTTAAATAAAGGTAGACGGAGGCAAACATTAAGAATGAGGGAAGCATCAAAAAGGTACAGGGAAGGGGAAAGAAATCCCGAACTTGATGGAAAAGCCTCTCTTTAAATATTAATCAGGTATTAATAACAATCAATATCCAAAGAAAAAGATTCCTAAAAGAAGACTCTAAAAGAGGGATGTGTTGAAAAGCTTTGTATATTTGAGTTGAAAACCTTGGTTCAAAAGAAAATGCCAGGGAATGCCTGCCCCGTATTAAAAAGCAAAGATGTGGAGCCATTGCTTAAAAAGGGAAAATATTCCTCCTTTTTGTTTGTGTTTGTTTGTTTGTTTGTTTGGGGTTTATTTGGTGTTTTTCCCCCCAAAGAGCAACAAAGGCCTTTTTGTAGGAGCAGAAAGCTAATTTTAAAGCCCAGTGTATGTTTCACCTGCTTTTCTGTAGTAGATCCATTGGAATAAAAATTAAAACTCAGGCCAACATAGGAGCAATATGCACAGTCTTAAAATTAAAAGCACTTACCTTCAAGAAATAGATACTAAACGAGTTTAGAATCAATAGAAAACTCTGTGCAATTTCAAATAAACATGAAAAAGTATTTTGTGATAAGAATAAAAATAACTTTAAAGATTTAAATATCTGCAACACATATACAATCTCCCTGGATAAATGACTCTTTCAAAAGACTTACTGAAAGGGTTTATATCCATTACCATGTAATGATTTAAGGATATTTAAATTTAAATCCGTAGGAAAATAAAATTCAGTCAAAGGGATGCAAAGAAATTTCACAACCTGATTTGTAGCTTAATTTCTCTCTGTTATATATTGTCCCAAGAACTGGAAATGAAAAATTTCAAGGGGTTTTAAAACTATAAAAACAATGAAAAAAGACAAGAGGCATAAAAATAAAATTATAAAACAATATGGATAAGAACAAGAAGATTTTGGTGACTGTTTAGGTTGCTTTTTAAAAAAGAAAAAAGCTAATTCTTCCCAAATAAAAGGAAGAAGCACTGTATGTTACTGATGCTTTTGTCCATCACTTGGTAAAGTAAAATTCAACCTGAGTTTGAGTCAACATATTTCCACTTGGTTGTGCTTTGGGAGTCACTAAGGCAAAAAGCATTCCAAATTTACTATTTTACCTATTCTGTAATTCTTCTTGACAGCTGCATTCCTTGCAATTAACGTGGTTTGACTTTGAACTTAATATCCATCCAGGGATTTGCAGACATGAAAACATCTCTCTTTAACCAAGTTTCTCAGTGGCAGGCCTTAAAGAGTGCAGCAAAACTCTCCCAGGGAAGAGAGCAGGGAGCCTCTGACCCAAAACAAGACTCCCTTTTTCATATTATCACCTTTCCTAGGATGAAATTGGAATTCAGATGCAATGATCATCTGAAGGAGATTAACAAGGCAACCCTGGGTGACAGCCAGCAGCAGGAATCTGAGGCAGGTGTATAATGGCAAATAATGGTTAATAATGAGCTGTACATCACTCTGGTAGGGTTTTAAGAATCAATATCCAAAACAGTCTGCTTGATCAGAAATATATCTTCCCACAGAGATGGGAATTGCTTTTTCTTCAATTCTATTTTTCTTTCCTGTAGCTTTCTTTGTAGGAGAAGTGAGGAAATGGCTGGGGAACCACGTAAAGAAAATTTAAAACTGGGAAAGGATAACAAACTCTCAGATTTTACCACCAAGATTACATTCAGAGCACATGGAAATGACATCCAAACACTCTACAAGCAGTACACCTCAGAACCAACTGCTTTGTGCTTCATTATTTTCAAGACTACAACATGCAGAGCCAAAATAAATTTACTTGAGACATTGCTAAAACTTAGTGATGCACCTTCAAGAAAGCAAAACTTTTATGTTCTTCAATGTGAGTACAGCATTTAAAAAGAAAAACAGACACCTAAATGTCATCAGTTGTGTACAGAAAAACAACAGAGCTAAATGTGGGCCCTTTTAGCAGGGACAGCACTCACCGCTGACACTCCCCGGCGTGCAGAATTAAATCTTCATTGTTCCTGGCACTGATGGTCAACTCATGCTCTGTGGAATTGAAGACATCAAGAAGGAGGTGACACTGCCGGGTGCTGTTCAGATGGAGGGGGAAAAAAGCACAATTTCAGTGATGATAGTATTGTATGTCTATCAAAATTAGTGTTTATACACAGATATAAATATATAGGCAAAGAATACATACATTCACAGATAGGTTTTATCTCCTCCTGCAATTGTAAGAATATCCTTATCTTACTAAAACAATCTTTTTAATAGTCAGATGATTTTTTTTTGTTAGAACCAAACAAAGGGTACACCCTAAAGAGAAGCAGTCCCATGACAGTTTTGACCTCACAGCACTTGTTCACTTGTTTATATTCTCACTTTGCAGCTTTCACATTCACTTTTACGGGGAAAGCCACAGGCATTATTCAGTTCTTTGAGCCTTCACATTAAAAAAAAAAAAAAGAGTTGTATTATTTTAAATTACCTCTTTAAGACACAAATTTGCAAGCAAAAATTTAAATTGGTTTAAGTTCAGTGTAAAGGAGAAGTTCCATTTCCATGGCTTGTCTGCAGACCAAATCGAGCTGGCAATTGGAGCACTTAACCTTAAGAACTTCTCTGAGAGGGAGAACTCTCCTCTCTCTGTAAGACAGGCAAACACAGGCACTTCTCACAGAAAAATTTAGTATTTGTTGGCTACTCTCCTTCAAATCCAAATTTCCGCAGATGCATTTGACAGAAATACACCAATGGCATTTCTGGTAATAAAATAATACTGACAAAGTTGCAGAATAGAAACCTTACTGCAAAAGTTCATTCCAATAAACTTTTTAATTGTAATTAATATTATTTTATAATATTCACCAGTCTTAATAATTATGTTAATATTAATAAAAACAATAATTTACTAATTTAGTTACTATTTAATATAATTAAGTGTTAATGTTTTCAATAACTATTTTATTCTAATTAACATTCTGGAAAATTTTATTCTAATTTACAACCTTTTCTTCCTTGTGAGAATAAGCAAAAATAGCAGCATTGGTGATAAAAACACAGTACACATCAAAATTTATTGGAACCAGGTACCAAAATGCGAAATCCAATCAGACAGCTGAAATAATACTTTACCAATCTATCTGAAATTAAAAACTTCCCAAGAGGCTACTGAACAACCCAGAAATATCCCCCAAAGTGAAGAAAGAGGAATATTGGTGAGGTGAGAGTTGTCAGAACCATCCTTCAGTGTGCACGGTCAAGCTACAGTTGTGTGTCTGGGGCAACCAAGAATATTTATAGTTATAGTTAAAGTTATATTTACTGCACTACAGTTTACAATTGAAGTAAAATGCCATTCCAAAGGCAATTAAACACAGAGGTCCAAGAGTTTAAGAACAGTTCCACTTTGGAAATAGGTTCTCTGCTCCATAATACAACCCTGTTCTGAAAATCAAAGATGTCCCTTCCAGAGCACACACAGGAGGAAAGGTTTTGCCAACCCTTGGGGTGGGAGCACTCCCAGGACAAGCCCAGGAGGTCGAGGTTTAGGTCCCCAAGTGACAACAATGTCACCTGCAGCCAGGCACTGTGAGACAAGCAAGCACTACTGGGGTAAGGATCAAGTCTCTTAGCAAAAATAAAAAGCAAAAGTGGGGGTGGAGGTTTTTTTAATATATATTTTAAGAGTCTTCTTTCTCTTTATAAAACCCCAATGACTACTGAATACAGACAGGGATGCAGGAAGGCAGCTGAGTGCCTGAAGCAAACATGTCAAAACTCGAGAGTTTAGAACAAATAAGGAGATGTGGCTCTTGTTAGAAACTTCTTCCTTAGAACTCACAAGAAAGAAGTAACTGGAAGGGCAGTACTTGAGTCAGTTACCAGAAAGGAATGGAAAAGAACAGGGGGAAAAGCTTTCATCAGCTTCTACCTCATCACTGGGAGAATGGGATGAGACCTGTGAAGTCTCAGACAACCTCTGCATGTCCAGTACACACAACATGACGGTCTGGAAGAGCAACCTCCAGTGGAGATTGGTTTTAAAAACTTAATATGGAAGGAATTTGTTATTTCTGCCACAGCAAATCCACACAAAAAAATCCATTCAAGCCTCCTGCAATATCTTTTGGCAGCAGAGCCAAAGTTTTGCAAATAAAACAATTCATACCATAAAGGACCTACACAAGCAGCTGCCCTTCAGGACTAAACAACATCACTGATATTAAAAATTCCCAAATAAGAATTCTTGAAAATTATACATCACTATGACATTTATTTCCTCCTCTTCCAACACTACACAAAATAGACATGTAGGAGAAATAATTCTTTCCTTGTAAATTTATGTTAATTCTCAAGGGAAATCTTTAGGTTAAAAAATATAAAACTTGAAGTTACAGAATTATTACAGTACCTTGAAAACTTAGAAAAATAAGATATTAGTGTGAAAGAATTGAAAGTAACATTAATACTGTAGAAAAAGGTAGCACTAGATCTTCAGAATAAATACAGGACAGTATCAAAGAGACTATTACAACAATGAAAACCAAATATGATTAAAGGTGGGGGTTTTTTATTATTAAAACAAGAAGCTTCAAACAGAAGCTGCATCCAAGTAAGGAAACCAAGAAAGCATAAGCTCTGGAAAATCAGATGTAATGCAAAAAAAAAAAAAAAACAAAACAAAACAAAAAAAAACCAACAAAACCACCCCAAAAATAAACCCTGAGGCTGTTAAAGAACAACTTGCTGAAGACCTGACAACTAGTAGGACTTTTTTTTCTGTTTTCTTTAACATTCTGCAATCAGTAAGAGTGTGTAGAACTCATGACACTGAGTTATGAAAGTTCCAGGAAAATAAAGAATTAACAAGAAAGCCAAATAATTAATACCAATTTTCCTTCCAGCAGAACACACAGAAGGTGATCCTTTGCAAGACAGGAATTAAAGAACCTATTTATGCAAGACAGGAATTAAAGAACCTATTTATTAAAGAACCTATTTATTTGTGTCAGTAAAGGAGATTTGAGAGGCAAATCATGTTCACACAAGTGTGATAAAGGAACTCCAGTAAGATTTTGCTGAACTTCTATACTTAAGCGCAGTCAGAAATATGTTTCTTAAACCAAGCTCTTTACCAGAAAATTTCAAACATCAAATTGTTTTAAGGATTTTAAGGCAATTGACCAAATCTTAGACCACTAGTGCTGACCTCAACACTATGTAAATCAGGTTTTTTTAAAGTCTGCCAGCTTACAAAAAAACCTTCAAACACTCAAAAGAACAAATGGATCTAAAGTTGATTACATTATATACCATAATGGCCTACTGACATGTTGGGCAGAGAAACACCAGTCATAAGCCAGATTTCTGGAACTGGGAAAGACTTGCCCACATACACCCAATTTATCCTCCCTTTCCCAAACTATTCACCACCATGTAATAGTTTACACTAAATATTTTATTGGTTGGAGAGGGTAGATTTTGAGTCCTCTAAGTCTAGTTAAGTAGATGTTAGTTACCATTTATCCCCAGAAGGCAGAGAACACCAGCCCCCACATTTCACCCATTCTGAAGGGTCACCAGTGACTTCCCAGTCTATTTTAGGGGTCATTTCATTGTTACCAGCTCCTTTTGAAGGTTTGGGTAGAACACATCCAGAATCAGTCAGGTTTTGTTTGGGTGGGGTGGGTTTGTGGTTTAGGATGATATCAAACACAACATGAAACCATCATCAGCTGTGCTGGACCATGCACAGGCACCAGGATACAGAACTAAAGTTTGTGAAAGGGGTTGACTCTTCTTCCCATCTAATGGGAAGGAAGTAAGTCTGGTCCAATGAACTCAGCCTACTAAAAAATCACCCAAACATTTTTCAATTTTGATAATCCTCCTGATTTGTTCTTGATGCTTGCTTTTGAAAAATCTTCCATAAATGCCATGTTCAAGATTTTCTTTTACAAGTGACACAAAACTGCAGAAGGTTGTAGAGGTAAAAACTAGAAATAGAAGGAAACATTTTCAGTAAATTGATTTATCATCTGAACCTCTCAGACTAACAAATTTAAGCAATACTGATATCAAAAAACAATTAAGAAATCTTTCTTTTAATTGAAAATCGAGTTAATTCAACAGTGACTTAGAGATTTAGTGTATAAATGAATTTCTGTTATCATCTACTGCAAAATTGAGAACATAGCACAAGCAAAAGTTAGCAGCACAATGAATCATGCTGTATTTTTAAAATCTTACAATGCCAGTTATGGTTCCAAAAACAGTCACAAAACTGGGGCCATGGGAACTTCAGGCAAGTGACAATGACACTGTGATCTAGAAATCTCTTTCAGGAGGATTGTGATTACTTGAAATGACAGCTGAGGATATTCTTCAGTAACACTGAACACAGAATTAAACCCCAAATGCAGCTGCAATGATGGCTCACTTCAGTGAACAATCTCTCTGCAGTTCTGTCTCTAGCTGACTTTAAAAGTCATTTGAAACAAGAAACTCTCAGGAGGGTTGGCAAGTTTTCTGCATCCTGACTCATCTCACTTTCCCATCAACTGAAATCATGGAGTATTTTCATATCTGCATTGTTTTTTTCTTTTGTTTTTTTCTTTTTTTTTTTTCTTCCCTTCTCTTCTGCTTTCTTTGAACAGCCATTGCTACACAAAATGGACAAAGACAGGAAAGAGAAGCTTTGGCTCTGGTGACAATGGTGTGACAGATGACAACTCTGTCCACCAAAATTCATTGACCAACACAAAGAGCAGCATAGCAGAAAAACAATCTACACCACCTTTGTTGATGTTGTTGTGTCTTCAGTAGGGTCTCTTTAACTTAATTTTTGATGAATTATCTAAAAGTGAAGTTTTCAAGACTAAGTTAAGGTGATTAAGGCAGTTTCTCCACCTTACTGGCAAAAGATCTTTTCACACATTCCAAGAAGCATCCTCATCTGACTTCTTCCAGTCGAAAACCTTTTCACTTATGCTAAATATTCCCAGCACATCTATAAATATTTTCAGATTTATGTTCTCACATCTTCATGTGCCAAACCATACATATTTAACATCTGGATCTCAAAAATCAATTCTCTCAATCTGCAAGCTACTTTCTGCTGCTCTTTCATGAACCCACTGCAATGTTACACCATTAGCACAAGTTAAATACCTCTGATTACCAAGATAATTTAACTATTGTATGTAACCTCCCACGTGTCATGAGTTAACACTCAGTAGAATCTATATTGAGCTCAATAGTGTAGAAATAAGGAATATATTTTAGAATGACATCCAACCCTGAGAACATTAATATAAATCCATTGCTTGACAGATTTTCCTAACGACTTGTCAGTTTAATTGCACCAAATGAGAGCTTTATTTGCTTTATTTAGTTGAATTTGCTTGGTTCCTAATTTGACTGACTTTTATTATTAATACTTTTCATTAACAAAATGGTGAACTTAATACTAATTATTTTCTCCATGTAGAAACATCAGACCAATTTAAACAGGTCATATCTTAATCGTCCTCCAAACTAAACATCTTCCTCTTCAAGCACCCAAACAAGAGAGGTTTTCCTCCACCTTTCAAAGCTCTTGTGACATTTTGAACACCAAAATATTAAGAAAGAGAAGAATAAGAATAAGCAGCTGCCTACCAGCAGGGGACCAATTCTCATTCTGAATGTAGCAAATGTGAACATTTAATTTAAAAATCTGGCTATACAAAACCAACAAGGGTTTCAGAAACTGCTACATAACTTTTTATCATATAACAACAACAACAACAACAACAAAAGTCAGTTAGAGCACAGCTGAAGAAACAATGCTGTTTACTCTTTCCTTTGTATAATTTGTAAATACACAATAATCAGGATTTCTCAGTCAAATCTGACATGTCACAGTTTATTGTAGTGAAAGTAGGGGCAACCTTGGAAACTGGAACAGAAATTCTAAAAATTATGTCTGATTTCATTAAGCCTGAAAGTTCTACTCACCCAACTGAGGACCTCCTGAGAACTCTCACCACAGCCAAGATTTCTCTGTCTCCAAACCCTCAGTGAAATTAAGTCATAAAAACTTCATCCTAACTTTGAATCCAAAACATGAGAAGCCTCAGCCTAAGGAGCGCACTCCAGACTCTGCTATGGACTGCTGCCTTCTGGACAGAAGCAAATCATTTCATTTAAGGATGTACATTAATGATACAAAGGAAAATTATTCTAAACCTACAGTTAGATGAACTGGCACTTTGAATTTAACAGTGTCAGACCTGCTACCATTCCTTTTTTTCCCTCTGATTTAAACACCAGAACAGAATCTAAGGTTCAGCACTTGCCAGAAGAGATCTGCAGCTGATGTCTCAGCAGCTGTATGGTGGCTTTAAGATAGAAAGGAAAAGTATTCTGCCCCACAAAAAAAAAAAAAAATTAAAGATTTAAAAATTGCTTTATCATCTTGAATTTGTAGAATTTACAGGTAAGAATATTATTACATATCTGGATTCCCAACTTTGCTTAAAAGTGAAGGCACCATCCCTGAGGATTGACTTCATCTACAAATTCAGATTTTCTCACCACATTTGTAGTAAGCAAGATGAAAACTTTCTGGCCTGTGTAGGCTCTTATTTAAGACACTTTAGTACAAGGAGACCAGTAGGCCCCTCACAGGGTGCAGAGCACGTTACTTGAATTCTTGTCAGATCTGCAGTACTTTTTCTGGCATTTTTTCATGCTCTTTTATAAAGGCAATAAGGAAGGACATTCAGTGCCCATGAAAACTGACAGATAACACATCTGAGAGAAACAACAGGTATAAAGAAGGTTGTTCAAGAAAACCTAGATAAGTTTCCACAGCAGACTTGCTTGGAGCTAACAGGATATCAAAATGAGGAGGAGAATCACACAAAACTAGCAACAGAATGTTTCCTTACACTGAACCATTTGCAATCCATGTCCAGTGGCAGTCTAGGATCAGATCCTGGGATCCCAGTCTGGAACTGCACTGCTTGGAGGCCTGGAAGCACAGCAGTGTTTTGGGGCTGAACCATGGTATGGAATCAATTAACGTGGTAAGGGCAATTACAGAAGACAATTAGTACAATTTTACTATATAGATGTACCTATATAGTAAATGTATTTACCATTTAGTAAATGTATTTTTATATATTAAATACTATCTAAATATTATTTAAATTATTTTTAAAATAAATATTATTTAAATATATTTACCATAAGTAAATACATTTATCATTTTACGGTAAATAAGTGGTTAAACAAGGAGATCTCCTGAAGCCCTTCAAGACTTCATTGAGCTGCAGGACAGAGTGGGAGAAATTTCAACATTAATTCCTTCTCTCTTATACCCCATTCCAGGGCTGCTTCAGACTCCTGCATTCTTGATGATGTCTCCTGGGACAGTCCCCTCCCTTCACACACAAGCAGAGCCAAGGCTCACAGGGAACAGGATCAGAGGGAATATTTCCCAGCACAAGGCTGCTCTGCCAGCCCCTGTGGATGCAGGCAGCTGAGGGAGCACGGGGTGACACCCAGGGAAGGACCTGGGAGCAGATGAGATCCTTCACTGACAGAACGTCCTCTGTCCCAGCAGGAGAGCAGAGATCTCAAGCAGAATTGGGTATTGGAAGAGCTGAGATCTGAAGCAGAATTGGGTATTGGTAGAGCTGAGATCTGAACTAGAATTGGCTGTCGGGAGAGTTGAGATCTGAACCAGAACTGGCTGTTGGGAGAGCTGAGATCTGAAGCAGAATTGGCTGTGGGGAGAGCTGAGATCTGAAGCAGAATTGGCTGTGGGGAGAGCTGAGATCTGAACCAGAATCAGGCAGCAGATCAGGCACTGCAGCACGGCAAGGGCTGTATCCAACTGATCTCAACATCCCCTAGACCAGCACAAAGGTGAAAAGGATCTGTTATCATAATTAAACTTAACTGAAGATACATTTGAGGTGTAGTTATTGAAGCTTCTCCCTATGATGCAGGAGCTTGTGCATGAATAGAAGATATAGCTTTGTTAGATATTTTAAAAAAAACAAAACCCAAGCCCAAATCCCCAGTTGTTTCAGTGATATTTCCAATGCATTTCTGCTCAAGCAGCTAAACAGAAGAAATACTAATTAAGTTTGGAAGACTTTTACATAAACCATAATCTTTATGTTACAATGGGGGGTGGGGGGGTGAAGTGTTTTCATTAACATTTTTCCTGAGGTTTTTTCACTAAAGGCCAGAACTGTTTTGGTTTTTTTTTTTCATTTGCCTTGACTTTTTAAGCTCAGGAGTTACTAAGATAATGCCTCTTACTTTTGTGGAGGCAAAAATGAAAAATAAAAACAATAAAATGAAAAAGAAAATAAAATTTAATCCAGATAATGAAAGCAATGATAACTTCCATTCTGAAAAGACAGCTAAGGAGGTAAATTATAAAATACAATTTCTTGTAATGACTAAACAGAAATAGCTCAGCATCTCAGACAGTACTTAAGCAGTGAAGTGTCAGTTGTAAACCAAAAGGAAATCAGACTTGAGTTTTTACCAGAGCAAGTAAAAAAACCCAAAACTTATAATTTGCCATCCTTGTGTCTCAGATATTGGCAGAGATGATCAACAGTAAAAAAAGAAACTTTGTTTCCTCTAATGATGAGCAGTTACCCTTAGCAGATTGGGATACACATTTCTGCCATTTTTTACTCTAAATTGCAATATCAAATGCCACGACTTCTCCTTCTGATGGAGAACCTGCACATGGATGCACAAGTGTAAAGGAACAGTGTTACAGATCACTAAAGCAAATAACATCGAACACGCAGCAAGAGAAAAGAACACCAAAATGCCTTCATGACTTAGCAAATATTATATCTCTAAAGTAACAAAAAAAACCCCAAATCCAACAACAAAAAACTAGCTTTTTCACAGGTCTGGCAAGAAAACATTTCTGAGAGAAATGTAAATATTACAGTCTTTTTCTCCAACTCAGTAAAGCTTTTAGGCACCCTTAAAAGCAGCCACATCTTTACCTACATCTCCAATCAGCAAACCACTGAAAGTTTCCCCTGACCTAACTGCAGACCAGTGTGATGAACAGGCAAAGGATGGAGCAAACACACACAACGTGAGCTGAAGCACTTGGCTGAATTGGAGCCACTAAAAATAGCACCAGCTGCCACAGGACTGGTGGCAGCTGGAAACTGTGCCCTGCTATCACAGAAACTCTGCCTTTGAATTAGCACCTCCAGCTGTTTGTGAAGATTTCAGGATTAAATGCTTGCCCCACATCATGAACTCCAGGGAGCAGATTAACGAGGCAGGGGTGGGATAAGCTTGGCCCACACAAAACACAGCTGGGGAAGCCAAGCACAAAAAGCCAACATCCCAGCAAGGGAGAGTCAAAGAAAAGCATCAGGTTGCATTTGAAGCTTCTATGGAAGGTTTGCAGCTTCACCCTCAATCCACCCTGTAACTACAAGGAATTGCAGTGAACCACAGAGCAGTCTGTCCATTAAAAATACACATTTTAAGAGTATAGAGAGCTTTCTTGACACTGAATGGAGGGGACTGTGCATTCAAATAATAAATTAAATCTGGTTATTTTAACCTGTATAATGAGTCTTCTTGAAAACCATTTTCAGCTGATGCTGTGGTACTTCCAGGTTGTTCAAGAGAGATCACTTATTCAATCTTGAAAACCTTACAAAGGCTGGAGAATGTGCCATTGCAGGGATGAAACTGAACATCCTTAAAAAGGGGCCCAGAATTTTGCAAACAGTTGTTTTGGATACTGTGTTCTGACTTTGCCAAGGAGCATTACATTTGCTTTATTTGAGCAACTCCTAAAATAATAAAACCATGTTATGTTACACTTTCAAGCAGCAAAATGCTCAAGAAACTTGCTTACTAATAGAGCCATATGGTTTTATAAATGCTGGACACAAATGACTCACTAAAAATAATCTTGTTTGTCTAATTTTTGAACATTTTCTTTAAAAACTATTGGAGTGTTTCAGTATCTTTGCCTAACCTAAAATTCCCTTGCTATCTGCAAAGGTCATTATTTGCTGTATCACCTGTGGGGAAGAACAGAATCCCCTCCCTCTTGGCAGTGTCATGATTAAAAACTCCACTCCCTTGTCAGTCATCTTCCCTTCAGCAGGAACAGAAGTTGCTTTAAACATATGTTTCAGAAAAAATCCCATCTTATCACTCTTCTTGTTCCAGACTCTCTAACTTTTCTTCATGTTCAAGCCTAAAACTTTCCTTGATGCTTGAATTCTTCTGCTCACAGCCCTGTTTTTCAGGCTATGTTGCTGCCACAGGCTGTCCATCTATCCTTGAACATTTCTGCCATGGTATGATATGGGTGACTCAATTCTTTCCTTTGAAAATTAAATATTCACCCAGTATCTCCTAGACTGGCACTTCCTTCTTGCCCATCTTTAAATTTCTGAAGTCTGTCATGAAAGGGTCCCAGGCCCAGTAGGAATCTCTTGGATCAATTAAGTTCTCTCTCTACTATTATTGTTATTAGTGTTGCATACATAACTGCACTGAAATAATCTCAGAATTTAATCAAACTAAATTCTTGCTCCCACTGTGCATAGAGGGTTTTTTACAATAATCCTACTAATTATTAAAACTGATTGCATTCAGTGGCTGATAAATTTTATTCAAACAGATTTTCATGACCACAGCATTTGAACACCACCAAGTGTTGCCTTGATTTTAATATTCACTATGACATGTGAAACTACTCCGTGTTTTACAAGAGAAAACAACCACAAAAGGAGAGTCTGGTCACAACTTATTTGTCACATCACTCACATGTGCATTTTCAGTAAGATTCTGGTATAAAAACACCAAACTCTGTAATGCACAACACGCCACAACTGCTGAGAGATACAGAAAAAAGCCATCAAATTGTTCAATAAACAAGAGATATCCTGTCCCTGCTAAAATACAGCATCATGAGAATACGTCTGAACCTCAGAAGCTGTTGAATGCACATTAATTGCTTCAATAAACTCCTAAATGAGCAAATTTGAAAATTTCTTCATGTAACTCTTTACCTCCACGTTGCTGATGATATTAAAAATGTTTCCAATGTGGTCTTTAAGTTATATTCAATAGAACAGAGACAGGGAGTGAGGTTTCAAGAGTCAGGGCAAGGCTCACCTTGTTGCTGGCAGGGTGCTGATGCGAGTGAAGAAAACAGAGGGCTCCACCTCCACGTGGAGGCCCAGGGCCAGGTTTCTGTAATATCCTTCAGCATGTCCTGGTCCACCAGAGTACTTGAAATTCAAAATGGCTTCCAGTGTCTAGAGGAATAAAAGTCAATACCTTGTTAGCTATTTTTCACTACTGTGCATTTCACAAGTTTAATTAAATTAGGCCACAGAAATGATTTGCAAATTTGCTTTCCTAACCCATCCGTTCTGTTAGCTCAGGAAAAAAGGCAACCTAACAAACAACTGCAGCTTAGGCAAACAGTTGCCTAATCCTTTCGAAAACTAAAGAGTGCAGCACAAAGTCAGCTGGACTTTCCTTTACATAATTCCTCTCCATATCACATCCAACATCGAAAAAAAAATTAAGTATTGCTTAAAAGAGTTATGGTTTATTAAACGCTGCACTCTTTCATACTCTCGAAAAATATTCACCACTTCACTATTTGCAAAATCAGATGGAAAAGCTTCAAAGTTTGGGGGCAGATAAAGATTATACAAAGCTGAAAGAATCTGGTCTCTCAACAAGCCACTGCAAACTTACTCTCATGTCCATGAGCTGACAGATTGGAACAACACCTAATTGCAGGCACCTTGTCTTGGTACTCATTTTATAGGAAGTGGCTGGCTAGTAAATATTAAAAATGAGGATGATTCTCTAGCATGAGCCTCATGCACTCGTTGCTCTCAGCAGCACTGAGCCTTTACTTCTGTGAAGAAATCTGGGGCTTTGTGTCTTTCCCCTCCATGAACAGCATGGGAGAAACTTCCCAGCACAGTCCCCCATGTCATCAGCAGCGCTCAAGCTCAGAACAACCCTTTGATTGATCCAAAGAGATCATTCACCACCTCTTCTTTCATTTTGTTCCTGAAATATGATTTGCTGGAAGCAAGGTGAGAATTTGGGAAATGTCACTGGATTTTTTTTTTTTTCTCGGTTTTTATTCTGGTCCTCGGGCAGCTGCCACTGCCACATCTCAGAGCAAGGACAGAGGCAGTGCCAGCCCTCCACCCTAAGGTGGACATCACATATTAGGCTGAAGCCTGCATCTGGAAGGACAGACACTTCTTAAAAGGCTTTAGAAACAACACCAATTTTGCCTTGGTTGGCTTTTAGCTCATTCTTTATAAAAAAAAGGCAAAAAATATCAAACCTCAAGTCAACAACTTATCCAGGAAAGCAAATCTATTTACTGGACACCATCAAGCCTCAGATAGGTAAAAGCACTCTGCCTTTCAACAGAAGATTTACAAAAAAATTTATGAGACCTGTTTTGTTTTGTTTTTTCATGAGCCCTAAGGAACAATCTAAGGATTTTCCAACTTACTAAAAAACCAATTTTTGTTTGATACCATTCTGTTTATAAGTCTGGCTGAAGGAAAAGAAACCCAGATAGAATATTTTTCTTAAAAATAACCACAATCCATTGATTTAAAGAATTCCAAAATCAAGTGTTTAATGTTCTGCTGCATGTGTGCACTTAACTGTTCTGCCTATTTCCAACTCGCTTTTAAGTGGATTAATTTTAATTCTTAATTTAGTTTCATTAAAATTCATGAGAGTCAGCTTACAGTACAAATAAAACCCTGCACTGGGCACTCTGGACATCTCCATCTACTCTGTTTATGTCAATTCCTAATTTGTAGTTAATGAACTCAAGTTTATGTTATGTCAGGAGAGCTAATCAATATTAAACACAAAAATAAAAAAGCACAAACCCATTCAAAACATACTTCATCCTAATTAACCAACTGGACCATTTCATAAAATTCAGAGCCATGCTCTGTAAGTACAGGGATCTGATACTGCTTATGTAGTAATGGGAGAATGGACTCCAATTTCAATTAGTGCATGGTGAAAACTCTGTGCATGTTCTACAAGATTGCTGTAATGCTCACAGGCTCCTGCTGGGAAAAGCTCCATGGTTCACTCTACACAGGACCATGGCAAAAAGCTGCTTTAGCAGGCCCAGCCAGCCCCATGTCATTATAGGTAAACACATCACAGATTTCGGCTTGAAAGGTCACAGAGCATCACGATTCCAGATTCAAACTCCTTTCCATCCTAGACCAAGGGAAAAATCTCCAGGGAAAAGGCTTAAAATACAACCATTATGTGCCACTGATGAGAAGGAGAGTTTAAGGGCACCATCATAATCTTGGTCCCTGTTGCAGTTGAGCAATTTGTGGGAGAAATCCTGATGATGATGCTGTGTCTCCTGAAATCCCACTGGAGAGAAGAGGGAAAAGGAAACCCAACCATCTTCTATTAATCCAGACAGCAGCAGGACATCCCTTCTCACCCAAAATTTAGGATCTAACTAGGCACATTAAACACAGGAGACAAGAGATTCTGAGAACTGCAGAACAGCCAAACCTCTGTTCTTTCTCTGGCCATGATGATTTGCAGGAGTCTATGAATGTGCATGTGCACACGAGGAAAAAAAATCGAGCAATCTTTACATCAGGCTGCAGATGGATGTGTAGATGAGGAGCATGACTAAAGGAAATAATTTTTTTAGGAGCTTTCGGGTGGTTAGAGAAAGTTTTATTGCTTAGGTTTTATGTAATATGAACAGAAAAAAAATTAAAAAACCCACAAGAACAACAAAATTCAATCTCCTTTAAAACCTCAAAAATTACTTCACCTATAACATCAAATATTGATTTTCTATCTCTATGATAGAACAAAAAGAAATCCAAAACTTTCATAAACCGACAAATTTAAAATCATTTAGCACTCTCTCCCACAGCACCTGCAGAGAATGGCCCAAATGCTACAGCCCCAAATTTAAATAATGTTGTATCCTGACTCCTTGTCAAACCAACAGAAATCACAGCCTGAGCTGCAGAGTCAATTCACCCTTCCACATCCCAACAGCCTCTCTTCTATCTCTCCAAACTGCATCACTGCAGACTGGAAATGAGATGGCAGAGTGTCCCTGTGACCATCACTCTGCCTGCAGATGATCCACAAAAACAAAGGCAAGGAAGGAGGGAGTACACCAGGCTCTCAGGGCAGGCAGGAAAAGAAGCCTATTGATAACTGTTGAACACATCTAAAATTCAGAAACCTGTGGGCTTTGGGGGATTCCTGTTTTTGAGACAGAGCTCCATTCTGGAAACTCAACAGTAAATATTTACTATGATGGCTTTGGCTTGATAAATTTTTCATGATTTCATTGGCCCTTCCTTTTATTGATGAAGAAAAGGAAACAAAAATATTTTTGCATCTAAGTTTCAAATGAGAGATTCTTAACCAGCAGCACCCCCTATCAATGACACCTACCAGAAATATTCTGCAGATAAACGATCAAAAATTGCTGGTTTGGTTTTTCACTTTTGTCCTCGAAGTATGTTCAGCATAGAGCTGGCACCAGTTTTTTCTCTCATAATAAAATCTAAACCAAAGTTAGAAAGGAACTGAGGTTTGATGCCACAAATGAAAAACAAACCATTGGGCACTTAAGTTTCCTCACTCACTGGCAACATTCAGCACCCAGCTGCCAACCTCAATGGTGACTCTGAAGGAAGTAACACCCTTAACACTGATTTTTAAATGCCAATTCACTTGCAACCCACAGCTCAGAGCAAGTATTTCTACTGAACTACTACCACAGTACCTCCTATGCAGAACTTTAGAGAGTTAGCTCTAAAGAGAATTTCCATCTAATTCTACAGATTATTGCTGCTCATGCAGAAGCTGGAACATTACTGGAGAACAGAAAACTCCAAAACAGGCAATGACAAAAGAAACAGAGAAATGAATGAGGGAAAAGCTGTGTGAAGGGCATTTCTTGTGCTGGTAAGTGAAATATGGTGCTCAGTCCTTTCTCTCTGCTTGTTCTCAACTGAGGGAGGGTTGATTGAATACCAGACTTGTGAATTTTTGCCCCCCCCCCAAAAAAAAAGTGCTCAGCATTCTGTGTGGCAAATAACATTATTTTAGCTCAAGAATTTGTCTTAGACCAAGAGCACATTAAGGAACTATAAATCAAGGATACAAGGGCCCACCTGCAGGGAGTAATCATTATATGCTCTATGTAAAGGAAAATAAAACTTCCATAGAAGAACACAAAGCATCAGCTTAATTTAATATTAGCAATTCTCATAATCAGACCTTTTTTTAAGAGAAAATTCTTCAATATATGAAAAGCATTTAAAATGTTATTTTCTTTCAAAAAAAAAGAATTAAAAACAAGCTGTAAAAAAAGCTTTTAAAAATTGTTGAACAGTAAAATGAGAAATAATCAGCAAAGATACCACCAACAGTGAAAATGACACATAGTGCATGAATTAGCACTCAGGAAACTCAAATTTATAGTAATGTATTGTAAACTAGTAAACAATAAAATATTCATTTACTTTCCTCATTTCTGAGGAAAATTACTTTTATACATCTTAATTTTGGGTTTTGTAAAATTCACCAGCTTGGAAACAGTTCAGGTCAGAAGCTCCTGGGTAGAATTGCTACATCACTTATTTTGCTTGGTCAATTTCTTTCCTTATTCTTTGCTTCTTTATCTCTAAACAATTTTACTGGCAATAATTGACTTTATCCCTGTGTGTATCTTGCTACTGGAAGAACCAGAAAATTCAGGTTTTATTCTAATTTTTTTTTCTTGGAGTATCCCATCACCCCACACCCTTCTCTTTGTGTTTAAGGGAGCCAAGCAAGATCTTGTCCTCAAATTTTTTCCGAACTGAAACATAATTTTTAAAATATTATTGCTGTTTTCCGTAGTTAAATTAATAAATCATAATTTGTGAGCAAGGCTCACATACACTGTGTTTGCAGGTCTTTTCTAAATTCCCTTAGTGTACTAAAAATGGCACTAAGTAGATCTCAGCACTCAACAGAAGATGAAATGTTGGTGCTACAGGCAGTTTGCTCCTGAGGAACTGCAGATGCTGACTGCAATGACTAAAGAAATACCAGAAGACCAGACTCAAAAATATATAAATTCAGAACACAATCTTTCCATTTTAGCTTCTGAATGGCTTCTAGAACACAACTGTCATTAATGAGTATAATTTCTTATGCAATTAGGACTTGAAATTTGAAAAGAGAATTTATTCTAGGTGTGTAACCTTCAAATACATTTTCCTTTGGAAAAAAAAAAATACAGATTACTTGCCCATCTGTAAACATGATTTATTCCCAAATTTTATCCTGCTCTTCATCTGCTTCTTAACCAAATTCCCATTAGCAGCACTGGCTCCACACATTCCTAGGCATTCAGCCATTTTTTTCTGACTTTAGCCCCTTTTCTCACCTGTTGCCTTGTGTTTCCTGGTTTGGGTGTGGGATTTTTTCCCTCAAATGTACTATGAACCCCAATTTTGTTAAGTTCTTTCTGCCTCTCTCCCTCATTCCTCTTCTCCTCGGACCATTCCACTCCCATACTCAACTCTAACCAACAATCAGTAAAACTGTCATCAGTAAAAAAGAAAAGAAATATAAATGTGCTACTTCATCAGTTCCATATCACAAAAGGCACCAGAGGATCTGTCTCAACAAAATTAATTTCTCCGTTTCTTCTGCTGTGTGGAATGCTTAAAACCTTTAAAGAGCTTTGTGTAAATAAACCATGGATCAGGAATTTCAGCTGCCTAGCTGTAACTAATTAAACGATCTGGCAGTAACAAGGAGAAAGCAAGTTTCTCCAATTAACCACACTCTTTTCAAGGGCAGCAGGTGACCCTGGCAATGCTCAAGCTCCTGACAACAGCAGAGATGGCCCCAAAAACGTGCAGTTCTGGATCAACCTCAAAAATATCCAGTCCTGCAAGCTACAAGCTTTAAATACAAGCATGTGGGATATGCTGGTCCAGCAACACATTTCAGACACAAACACAGGACATGAGACACAGCTCCATCTTTATTTTTAACAAAAAGGCCAAAAAGTGAGCATTGGGAAGGAAATGGAGATGGCTGAATAGCTGAAACCAAGGAAGATGAGACTCAAATACATCAAGCTTCACTTTGTAGCAATTTGTGAACACAGGGATCGTGTCTATGTTTAGCACTGAGCTCAAAACCCAGTGCTGGCATTTGGAAATGCACACAGCTCTGCCTATGGATTCATCTGGCTATCAAAACTAATATAGATTAGCACTTTCTTGAGCTTTATTTACAATGGTCTAATCAAAAGAATACTTGTCATTTTTGATTCTTCCTCTCATCACTGAGTCTACAGCCCATGGTTCCACATGGTAACCTGACAAAGAATAAAGTCTGTATAAAAAAAGAAGCTTTTAAAGGATGATTTTGTGCGAAAAGAATGAGGCTTAACAGCAATGACAGGAGAAGCAAGTGGTGCTTCTATGTCCATGGGCTGCATATCCTCCTGCCCACTTGTTCTCAGGAGGATAAAAGGGAAAAAAACACTCCCACACAGCTAAAGAGGAAAAGCAGAGCCACTTCTGGCTACCTTCAAATTCTAAAACTCTTTTTGGGAGGACAAAAATCTCCAATCTAATAGGAAAAAAATCCTCCAGTAAATTGGGAGTAGCATCGTGTCTTTATTCATCCCCAAGGAAAGAACAGCACTGCTGGAATCTGTGGGTTTGAGTTGGGCACAACTCCTTAGCTTGGAGTCTCTGGACCCAACTCCTGCTGAACTCAGTCCTGAAGGAGTTGGATCCTGGTACCCTCAAAGCTTCTTCCATGTAGGAATTCACATCATTCCTTCACACCCAGACCTTCCTTCACTTGAAATGCTGATATTGAAAGGACATTTGGAAGGAAAATTAGCGTTTAGCAGTTGTTATGAGGAGAGCATCAAGCCTTTATACCTCACAAGGGTTAATTCACAGTATTATTTCAAAATTGAAATAAAATTGTTTTTCTCTAATGTCTTTAGTGTCTGGCACAATCTTAGGCTGCCTAAGAAAGGTCCATGTTAAGAAATGAAGATAAGAATTTGAACTAGCCAACAAATATTTATGAAGTTTTCTGCCTGTAGAAAACACTACCTCATTATTATTTTTTAAATATATGTATATAATAAATTGAATTTTTACATGAAAATAATTGGTGGGATAAGTGCACAGAGATATCATGGAGTCATAGATCCACTAAGGTTGGAAAAGACTTCCAAGATCATCAAGTCCAACCATGGACTTGAGATTGCCAGGAAGAGATCCATTTGCTTTGCAGAAAGAGATTTATTCATTGTACTCTCACTGGACAGTATCAGTCTCTTCACTCATGGCTAACCTGTCTGATTTTCTGATACACAAAATCCTTTAGGGTTTTGCATTTTCATA